>JAPDSC010081891.1:52970-148717 GCA_026290005.1 Latrodectus geometricus | reverse complement strand
TATATATATATATATATATATATATATATATATATATATATATATATATATATATATATATATATAGTTAGACAATTTTTTTACACACAGAAGAATAAATTTTCTCCTGGATAAATATAAATAAATACTATATTTTTTTGCAGTAGACATAATGTACACAAAAGGGAAAAAACACTGCATGATAAGTCATCACAAATAAAAATTACGCATGTGCAATTTACTTCAACCTTCTTTTGGAGGAAAGCTTCTTTACTGAGCATAGATTTAGAATTTCACCATGATTACTCCTCATAATGTTGGTGGAAAATATTGTTTGATCTTTCAACAAGGATTTTAACTATCAATCGAGATTGATTGGGAATAAAGGCCGTAAGCAGTAAATTTTAAAACGAGGGAAGACTTTGAATGAAGTTTGTATCTTTGATAATGTAAGGAACACTCTGATTAATTAATCAAGATTTAGCATATCATATCATTTTAATACGATTATCTTACGCTAAATTTAGACTTGAATTTGGATCTACTTAACAGTCTGATACGAGGGTTATAGCCGCCTCACATTAAAAATGGGAAAATATCAAGATAAGTAACTTTCACTAAATTAAAATTACACACAAGCTATTAATAAATACCAAATAAATATTTTAATTTTCATATAGATTTGGTGTAAGAAATAACTATTTTTTTTACTAAATTTTCTATCATTTAAAAATCATAGATTCTTTCTATCATTAATTAGGTTGCCTTATTTCAATTGGTAGAACTCCAGATTGTATAATGAATTTGAACATTTTGTATGAAATTAAGAATTGCTTAATGAAAGCTTATTATTTATATTATGACACACAGTTTTCAGAAATTAAAACGATTATTGCTTCATTTCATGAGGTTCAGGATTCCGAGAATTTAGTTTGTATTATCGATATTTTAAAGAATTTGTTTTTCCTATTTAATCACGAGAATTTTTTATTATGTATTGTGAAATATTACAGTATATTTAGAATAGCATAAAACTAAAATCAAATGGAAGTAATTAATAATTAAAAGAAGCAATGGGATGAAATTGATATTAAAACCAATAAAAAAAACAGTAATTCTATAAAAATTCAAAAATAAATGGAAAGCTCTACATGGCTCATATCAATTGAAAAGAAAGAAAAAGAAAAAAAAAAAAACAGCAATAAATTTATAATATTTTCATTGAAATTGTATCATTTTGAATCCAGCAACTTTTGGTAAAAATCAGTTGTTGAAAAAGCAGTAAAAAATAAACTTAGCATAGAAAACAAAAATGAAAATAACATTTTTTGAGACGAAAAATATTCGAATAGTTATTGTACCTATGAGTGACAGCTGCAGTAACTTGTTAAGAATAGATAACGTTTCCTTGCCCGGAAGGTAGTGGACTAGCCAAAACTCAATTTGACCGTAGCTCAAGTTACAAGTTGGTTAGATAATTTTAGCCATGTCAGAAAACTGTCAGAAACATATGACAATAACTTAATATATTATTAAAAGTGATGTTTGTTTATGCTTGACAATCAATATGGCAAATACATATTTTTCTCTATCCTAGAGGTAAATATATTATTAAAGAGAGCAGAGTTTTAAAAGCGAAAAAAGAATGACAATCTTAAATTTTTGAAGCTAGCCGAATTCCGGTTGTTGTTGTTGGTTGGGTTTTATGGTGCAAGGTCCAAAAATGGATAAGCTGCGCCAAGACAGTATTTTATTTTGCATTAATTAATTTATTTATTTATATAGTTTCTTATTTAAATTTTTTTTAACCCAAACAACTTTAAAATTCTTTAAAAAACAAAAATTTTTGTATAAATTATTATTAAAATCATCTGTATATAAAAATAAAATGAAAAATAAATATTATTATACATATAAATACAATTGTAACAATAAAACATAAATATATTTATACAAATATAAAATATTTTTTAAATAAAATTTAAAAACCTATTGCCCTTAAAAAGGCAAATAGGTTTTTGTGGGGTGGTCCCCCAACAAATCAAATAAAGTAATAAAATTAGTTTTAAAATAAAGTAAACGTTCGTTGTTGAAATCTTTACATGAAATTAAAATATGATAAATAGTATAGGGTTCGTCACAAGTTTCACACCATGATTTTAATTCATTCAGAAATAAGTGCCTGTGTGTGTCCTATACGAAGGCGGGTCAGGCGGACATCCGCACTTCGCAAAGGTAAAATCGATAATGTGGTGAGAGATGGAAAAATTGTACACAATTTATTGGTGACCTGCAAGCTCCAAAGTTCCTGGAAGAGACCATTAACTAACTTTTTACACCCTTTCTCACATCTAAAAGAGGGACAAATGATTGAATTATAGGAGACCCAGCTTTAGCAGCTGTGTCAGCCTTTTCATTTCCCTCAAGACCTACATGACTTGGGATCCAACAGAAGATTATTTCATATCCCTTGCCATCAAGGGAATCCAATGCTTGGAAAATCATAGACACAAGTGGATGACAATAAATATTTATATTCTCCAACGCTTTTAAAGCACTTAAGCTGTCAAAAATAAAAAAAAATTATGCGTATATACATACGCAAAATTTTTAAAAATTTACAATATTCACGAGCTGAAGTGCCTTATAAATTGCGGTTACTTCAGCCGTAAAGATGGAGCAGCATACACGAAGGCTGTAACTATAAGATATATTATTAATGAACACAACACAGCCGACATGACCTGGAGTTTTCGATCCATCCGTGAATATTGGCGTATACAAAGAGTACAGACAGCGATGTGATCAATAAAGCTGTTGAAAAATTGTGTAATTTCTGTCTGATTTTCTATAATAAGCAAATGGATTAATGATGCATATCTGTGGATCATACCAAGGAGGATGGGATAATAAGTCCGTTTTAGTGAAGCAGTCATTACATAGGTCTGACAGAAAGATTTGAAATTCTGTTCGAGTGAGAAAAGGTGGGATGCTAGATGGTCTGGAATCATATAATCTCTTCATAGTAGGAGTTGGAGCGAATAAATGTAATGGATGATGAGGGTCAGACATAATTTTAGCGTAATAATTGAGAGAGTGCTGCATTCGTCTCAGGTATAAAGGCAGTTGTTGACAAATTGCATAAAGACTCTAGACGGATGATGTGCGGAATGCGCCGGAACATATTCTCAAAGCAGAGTGATGAACTGTGTCCAGTCTGCGTAAAACAGAAGACCTACCTGATCCATACACAACACAGCCGTAGTCAATACGAGAGAGAATTAATGCTTGGTAGACTCGTAGGAGTGATGAGCGATCCGCACCCCAAGATGTGATCGAAAGAATCTTGAGGATATTGAGCGACCGCTCGCATTTCCTCCGCAACTGCAAAGCATGCGGAAGAAATGTCAACTTTCGATCGAATGTCACTCCGAGAAATTTTATCTCATTGACCACGGGAATAGGTGTGTTATTAATATATATTACAGGATCTTGGTGTAGGCTAGTCTTTTTGCAGAAATGGACACATTTACTCTTGCTAGGAGATTGTGTATGGCCATTCTCAGCACACCATGCAGCAAGTTTATTAACAGTTGTTAGTAGCTGTCTCTCAATTAATTGCATGTTTGACCCTTAACAGGAAATTTGCAGGTCATCAACATAAAGTGTAACATAAACAGGAGATGAAATTTGATGAAGAATAGTGCTAATGTGTAAGTTAAAAATAGTGACACTTAAAATTGAGCCTTGGGGTACACCCTCAGCTTGAATAAAAGTATTGGACAAAAGGTGACCAATACGAACTTTAAAAACACGGGAGCGTAAGAAATTCTGAAGGGATATCGGGAGATTACCCCGAAAGCCAAAATCATATAATGTACGGAGAAAACCATATCCCCACGTACGGTCGTATGCCTTCTCGATTTCGAAGAAGATGGAAACCAGATGGTTCCTCCGCACAAAAGCGTTGTGGATTTGGGTTTCCAAGTGTGTAATGTTATCAAGAGTGGATCTTCCTTTACGGAATCCACTATGATTTACATGTATACATTTATTTTCCTCTAAGACATGCACGAGACGGGCGTTAACCATACGTTCGAGAGTATTACAAAGGCAACTCGTCAGTGCTACTGGTCGATAATTTGATGGCCGTGAAGGATCCTTACAAGGTTTTAGGACAGGAATCCCTATAGCTTTGTTCCAAAGTGATGGAAATGCATTTTCAGTCCAGATCCTATTGAACAAATACAATAAGTTCAATAGGGAGTCTGGACTTAAATGTCGAAGCATTTCGTAACTAATTCCATCAAGTCCTGGGCTGCTATTGTTGGCCTGCTGTAATGCCCGCTTGAATTCCAACATCCGAAACTCGCAGTTGTAAAGAAGAGCTTGTCTTTGGTTGAAACGTATTGGTGTTCGCTCAGCTCGATTCTTTGTCCTTAAAAACGAAGGACTATAAGAGTCGGAACTTGAGACGCTAACAAATGTTTCACCAAAGACGTTAGCAATGTCCATAGGAGAAAAGTATATAGCAGCTTCAGTTTTTAAAATAGGAATTAATATGGGAATAGTTTTTAATATTGGAATGGAAAATTCCTTATAAATATCATATGCTGCCTTTACTTTTCTCCATAACTGCCCGCTGTATGTGGAAGATGTTATAGAAGATACATAGCGAGACGAGGATTCCCTCTGACTTCGTCGACGAGCTCTGCGAGCTAATGCTTTTGCTCTCTTAAAGGCAATAAGATTCTCCGTTGTGGGGTACCTCCGGAAAAGCCCTAATAACTTCCTTTGTTTTTTATATGTTTGTTGGCATTCATTGTTCCACCATGGTTTGCAACGCCAGTTTGGTTTAGAAGAACTTTTAGGTATTGCTGTATCAGCTGCACTTATAAGTGTTTCAGTGACTTTATGTACGGCATTATCAAGATTCTCGATCTTAATCATTTTATGATCAACGACTGCCAATTGTGTAAATAACGTTCAACCTGCCCGACTGTACACGTAAGTAGGTTCACGAATAGGTACCAGTCTGGGAGATGACGAGTGGGAAATGATCGCTGTTATGCAGATCATTCCCTACTGTTAAATTTAACAACTGCAGAAGTGACGGTGAACAAATGGCTAGATCGAGAGAATGAAATGTCCTTGTGGGTGTGTGGAAGTATGTTTTCTCGTCGGTATTCATCAGACAGAGGCTATTATCGAAAATAAAACCCTCAATCTGATGACCGCGATAATTGGTATCATCACTTCCCCACAAAGTATTATAGCCGTTAAAGTCACCGAATAACAAATATGGTGAAGGCAGCTGATCAACTAATGTATCAAGTTCTTCTGAGTGGATGACATCATGTGGTGGTATATACAAACTACAGACTGTAATCAGACAAGTTGTGTTAATTCTAACAGCTACAGCCTGTAGAGTTGTATTGATTGGATGGACAGTGCTGGTTAAATCATTAGATGTTAATATGTAAACACATCCAGACACTGCAACATCGTCACCTCAGTCTTTTCTAAAGCATTGAAACCCACGCATAGTGATGTTATTTGTAGACTTCAGGAAGGTTTCCTGAAGTGCTATGCATGCGGGGTTATAAGCTGATATAATAGACTTGATGCCATCAAGATGTGAACGCAAACCATGACAGTTTCAAGAAATAAAGGAAGTTATTATTTAAATTGAAAAGCTCCTCCCCTGGAGCTGGAAGGCGAGTCTTCTATTATTTCCTCGAGCGATAAATTATCGTCCGAGGGATGAAGAGAGACAGCATCAGCTTCCAGGGATGATATGGCTCTATGGATGGATAAGGAGGACTTTCGAGGGCACTCCTTTGCAGATTTTGATTTGGAGGCCTTAACGCCTCGAGATTTAGCCAAAGAAGCTTTTCCAAGTAATGTAGATGTTGATTTTGGCCTTTCTGTTGGTAATTGGGGTAATCTCATAACAGGAAGTGGTAGGGTATCCGTTTGTGTACTAGTACTTTTGGTGCCTTTTTTTGCTGCGGCTTCATAACTCATTCCAGGGTGTGGCGTACGTGAGGTAATAATTTTCCTAGCCTCAGGATAGGTAATTTTGTTTTCGATCTTTAACGTGCTGATTTCTTTTTCATAAGCCAATTGAGGACAACTTCGAGTAGGAGGGATGGTCACCATTACAGTTGACACAAGCCTCCTTCGCTGTGCAGTTCGAACTATCGTGGCCAGCTACCGCGCAGCGAGCGCAGGTAAGTTTGCCTCTGGAAGCGTTTCTCGAGTGTCCAAAACGCTGGCATTGAAAACATCGCAAGGGATTTGGAATTTGTTGTCGGACGGGTAAATTCAAATAAGCAAGTTTCATTTTATCAGGAAGGTCTGGGGTCGCAAAGGTCAGAATGAGATGTTTAGTGTCAATGAACTGCCCATATCTTCTGACTCTTATGCGTTCAACTACACAGACCTTTTGACTTTTCAAGTAATCAAGTATTTCCTCCGTCGACGTATTTAACAAATCTCTTGCAGAAATCACTCCACGTGAAGAATTTAAATTTCCATGAGGCAGGACAGTCACCTCTATATTCGCCATCAATTGCATATCTGATATTTTAGTTGCCTGAGCAGAGTCAGGAACCTCTATCAATAAGTCACCAGATCTTAATTTCTAAATACCCTTTACTTCTCCTATAAAACCCGATATTCCTTTTTCAATAAGAAAAGGGGATAATTTTTCGAAAGAACCCACTTTTCTTTTAACTATAAAATATTTGCAGTTTGACTCATTTAATGAATGCTCCCGTGGGAGGAAAGATAATTTTTTATTTTCCATAATAATACATTAAAATTTCGGGACTTGACCGCACCACCCACCACCGAGTCCAACAAGGGGATGCAGACCAGCTGCACCAGTGCTAGCCAAGTCCTATACGCTCACAGTACATCCATGTGATGGCCTCCACCCTTAACGAGTCATCCAGCAGATGTACCGATCGCTTGATCCATAAAGCCGATTGATGTGCTGAGGACGACAACACACCTCCCGTTTACCTGAAGCAGAGGCCAAAGTAATGTATTGGTCTCTGGGGGCCTCAATTACCAGGACCCTCCTTTCCAGGGACACGGGTCTCCACGCACGGCAAACACGTGGGTGATTTAGTCCCCAAGAGTAGCTAATAGCAACAGAGCGGCGTAAGCTGCTCAAGGGAAGCCCTCAACCTCTTCAGAGGCAACCACAATGAGGGAGAAAAGGAAGAAAAGCAGAAGAGAGAGGAGAGAAGAAAACAAAGTAGAGGATAGATCACTGGGGTACCTCGGGATTGTGACACCCGTGTTTACTTAAAGAAAGTAAACCCCCTGAGGGGCAGAATTCCGGAATAATATAAATCGTAGCATAAATAACTTTGAAGTGAGTTCAAATTGGCATTGATTACGATCAATTATAAACATTACAATTCTAAGTTTTGAAATGTAACATGTTTTAAGCCTTATATGTATGAACGTGATACATCTTACGCCAGAGTACAATATTTCAATCTAATTTTCATTCTAATCGGAGTGGCCATTCTCAATTAAAGTCCAGACAATAATTTGGCAGGTAGACATATACACATGATAATAATATATATTACACATATTTTTATTTAAAATATTTATCTTAGATCAAGAGTTTAGTTAAAATAGTGAGTTCTTTAATTTCGAAAATAAGTTTTGAAAGACAACAATCTGCAGAAGGAACTGAAATCTGAGTAAATATAATTAGGAAAATTTCTAAATCATAATTTTTAGCTCACAATATTACAGAAATCAGCATTTAAGTAATTTAGAAGATTTTTTTATTTAACAATTATTGTAACTAAATTACAATCTTTTAGATTTCATACAGTAGAATTCTTGGTAAAAATTCTAAATTTTATAAATTCAATTATAATCATTTGAATTTATGAAGAAATTAATAATTTGCAAAGTATATTGTAAATGTAAAAAAAATCATCATAACAAAATGAATGTATTTTAAATGTATAGATATAAATTTCCCAAAGTAAAATTCTTATTTAATGGATTTGGTGCTTTTAAGTATATGAAAAATTTGACTTCTTATTCCATAATGTTCCAAACGTTTTGGTATTTTAAATCTACAGTCAATAATTTTTAAGGAAAAATTTAATCTTGGATACAATAACATTCTATTTGTGAAGGGAATTACTTTTTAAAACTTTAAAATACTTAACTAAAAATACTAAATGTATGCATGACATATATTTGTGCTAAGCATTTATATTCATTTTTTATTGATGCATTCTCAATACTTATTTTGACGCGAAAGTAGCTTAGAGAAACATAAACTATTAAAATAAATATATGATTTGAACTCTACCTGAAATAAGGCAATGTGAAAGTAACAGCACCAAAGAAAGTATAAAAAATGCACACATGCACATTGAAAAATAATCAAACACATGGATGGCAAATTTATGGGATGGAATGGGCAAAATCTTTTAATTCTTGTTACGCTTTTAATAATATTTTTTCTTAACATATGTAAGTTCACGATAATACACATATAATTACATTGTCATAAGGACTGAAACATGAAAAATCTAAGCCTTGCTATAAAAACAAGAATGAATAGCTATCAAATTTCACGAACACAAAATTATCTCATAATGATTTTTAAGAATATTTTTGATAGAATCTCTTCTCAGATTGGCAATAATTATGTTTTTTCCAATGTTTATTGTTGAGAGGAATTTAGTGAAAAATAATTTTTAGAAATTGAATGAAAAAGTATTTTTCTTTATTAAAATTTATTCAAAATTAATTTTTTATTAATGAAATTTAATGAAAAATAATTTTATTTACAAGGATACATCATTGTCAAAAAATAATTAAACACTTAAAAACGTATTAGTAAAGTTTTATTATATTAGTACAACAATTAGAAAGCAAATTTTAAAATCTGTTCATAAATCCTCATCGAGAACTATGAAAATTCTGAAACAATTTATTTCAATAAATCATAATTAAATCTGACTGTATTTTAGAAATATTAAAAAAAGTGGTGAACAAAATAGAATTTTTTAAATTTACTATAATATTATTCACATTATATCCTGGCTGTTGTCCAGTAGTTGATCCATCCCCAGATGCACAATATGGAAGATTTTTTTTAAGTTATTGTTCAATGTACATGGACTACTTAAAAATATCTAATTGAAAATTCTTACTTTCTATAAGGTGTTTTAAAAACTATCATTTTTATATTTTAATTATTAAAACATTTTATATAATTCGAATGGCAAATCAATTATAGTTAACTGATTGCTCTATGTCCTTAAGTTTCAGGTCGTCTTACCCAATGACGACTCGTTTGGCTATAATTCATATTTAGAAAAAAAAATAATGATAATTTGTGCTTTCGATGATTTGTGTCCCATGATTAAAAGTTAAGTAACGCTTGGTAGTAATAAACAAAAAAGAGAACATAATTACAATGCATAGTAAATTTTGCTCCAAGCAAATTTAATTGCCAAACTAGAATAAATAAAATATAGGTAAGTTTCCTTGTTATATACTAGGCCTACTGGTCTTACATGCGGCCTGCTTGCTGATTTAATATTTCTTTTGAAACTTATGTTTTTTATAAGTATATAAAAATTATAAGAATGATAATATTAAATTAAAGAAATTATTAAATACATAAATGTTTGAATTACTATTTAATAAAAACTCATGGGCGTTTTTCAAGTTTGTTTTTGACTTAATGTTGTGGTTACTAAATTTTGAAGGTGTTATGTTAAATTTCTTAGACGATAGTTGAATGAAAGTGACATTTGAATGCATTAAATTTTTTCTAAAAAAATTCGGAAATTTATTTAAAAGAGCATACTTAATGCATGTAAAATTAAAAATTAAGAAGAATTAAATAAATTTTAAATTTACGAAATTATAAATTTCCAATTTCAAGTAATCCATTAAGATAATTAATTTCATTGCTCCGTGTAATATTCCATTATTCTTTAACAAACATTTATTTTCAATCTTTTGAAAGCCAAAAGAGTGAATTTAAAATAAAGAAAAGTTGTTAAAACAATAAAAAATTTAAAAATCATAAAAAAATTTTCAAGTTAATGGTTTTAATTTGTATATAAACCATAAGTCTCTATCTGCAAAGAAGTAAAAACATTTAAGTTACTGTGAGTAACTCATATATGAAATTTCTGCAAATTATATTTGGCTCATCATTATAACAGCAAATTTACCAAGTGTTTTATTTTGTTACCACATTTAAAGAATTTGAAATCATTTTCGAATGGCTAATCGATAAAGAACTGTTTGAAAGCAGCCATAAAAAATGTTTTAATTCGTAAAAAAAATTATCAAGTAACTGTTATTCACGCTGAATTGTATAGTATGGCGTTAATAACATTTTAGCTGAAAAAATATATTTTACGAGACAAAATTAAATACGTCAAAGCATATTCGTTGGCTTTTGATGGAAATACAGATGTTTCAAACTCATCTCAACTAGTAGTGTTTATTCAGGGAGTGAAATTAATCGTTCAAGATTGAGCAGGGAAAATGTTATATCTTTTGAAATTATTTATATAATTTTATATTAACAATATTCTATATTAATAATCTTATATTAATAAGTATATTATTAATTTATACTAATAATAGAAACAACTGTAATAGAAGATATGTCTCAGCTGCTTTAAAATAATGTTTTACATCCAAGTGATAGAACCATGCTCTTCGAAGTAGAAGGTTCTGGGCTCACATCCAGCTACTTTTGAACAATGGATAATGACCAAATCGAACATATTTGTCGTCAGAAATGGCATTCTGTTTATCCCTGCAGTAAGTCGCTAGGATATTTTTGGGTTTTTCCCTTGCAACTTGTAAAGCTTGTGGAGTACCTATGATATCATGCAACTTGTAAAGTATACCCGAAAAATTCCATACGCGGAAATGTATGCTATTCAAATCTCTTTTTCTGTTAAGTTACATGTCAAAGTCGATCACAAAATGTCTAAAAGAAACTATGTTAAAAGTTGATATATATATATATATATATAGAGAGAGAGTTTCAGGATTTATTGCAGCTGCTTTTGCAAACGAAACAAGAGTGCTTTAAAATTACTTATGGAATAGCTTGATAGTAGATGCACTAAAAGCAATGATATTTTTATTATTTATTGTCTGATATGTTAGCACAATTATTATTTGACATTTTTTAGGGTTTAATTTTAAAAATTTACATCAATGTAAATAGATACTTTATATGAATAATTATGCATTTATAGCATTCAAATGCCCTTTTTGAGGAAATTTTATGTACGTTTAATTTTACAATAAATGTGTGCATTTATTTGAATTTTTATTACAAAAGCACCCAATAAAGGACAGTATAATGGTAGTACATACTTATAATGCAATTTGTACCAATTATTTTACAATTAATAAAATTATGCAAACTTTAAAACTATTGCATTTGATTAAAAAAATCAGAATGCATTATATATATAATATTCATACAATGAATTGACATTTCCCATGTTATCAATATTTTGCATTTTTTTATTCATTTGTTTTTTACTTTGAACAATAAAAAAAATTGCTCTTGTTTTGAACAAGAATATGTAAATTATTGAATTAAATTTTAAGTATTCGCGGAACAGCGGAAGTCTTCGTGAACAGAGGAAAGAGAAAAGTAAAAAAGTTGTAACAATTATTAATATATTAATTGTATATAAATATTGCTGCTGACAAGTTAATTGTTGAAGATAGTTCTCGTAAAAAATGTTCTCAGTTTCTGAATAAGTGTGTATTAGTAATTTCTTCTGACCAATCATAACAGCGTGATTGTACCACAGAACTTTATAGCCACAAAATGATGACAAACAAGTCGTATTTTTATCGCAAGCTTTCATGATTTGTCTCATTTTATTACTAAAAACTCTGAAAAAGTGAAAGCCAATTCCTATAGATCGATCGAAATTCCTTTGGGCAGCAAAATGCGCTGTGGCGTATTTCAAGGGTGATCAATCAATTAAGCTCCGATATAATATAACGGAATTTCCTACAACTCAGATCAAGGAGATCAGTTAGATCAAAGAGAAACAATAGTACTTTTCCCTATAAGAAATACGTTATTCCATTATCTGAGCTGTTTTCTCATAATTTTTAAAAAGACAGGGATTTGAAGAAATAAGCTGGTTTTTTTTTTTTTTTTTTTTTTTTGTGCAAAGTATGTTGTTACGATAAAATGGTTGTCCTGAAAAATAAAAGGAAGAAAAAATCTTTGTTTGATCTGTATTTTCATGCTTTTAGACTGATTTATTCACGTTAATGCATGTCTTTAGAGTTCCAAATTTTTTTATAACAAAATTCAATTCATGATTTTCATTGGAATTAATAATGACAATAATTTATTCATAATTTTATTTATAATTTTTCTTATAAAATTAATCCTTTTGGTCTGATTTTACTAACATGTTTCTTAAAAAGTTTTGATTCAGCATATTTTTTGACTACCTTTTTAAGATATATATTTGTCTACCATAACGTGTCAAAAATAATGTGAAATCTGAAACAATAGCATTCCGTAATAATACATTTAATGTAATCGAGTTTTTCACTTGCAATTGTAAGTACTTATTCTCATCCTTGTATACCAAGAGAATTTCCACATATTTATGGTTCCTGATTAATGCTAAACAATAAACGTGACTTAAATTAATAATTTAATATGCCATGTTAATGTTTTCGATGAACTACATTTTTATCTGAAATAATCAATTGAGTGAATAAACTCTTATCTAGTCACAAACAAGCTTGTCTTTCAAAAAACGTAAACAAGTTCTGTATTTTTCAAGGTTCTTCATTATTATGGTAACATATATAAACTGTAAGCTCAATTTTCCCTGTAAGTATATGAAATCTATGAAGGCAAAGTCAATATTCTATTTATAAATTATATTTTAGAGCATTTCGAACTTTTTATCAAATTAGAAGTGTTACGATATAAACTGAATTAATTTTTCTTTAATTTATGAAATATTTTTCTAAAATAAAATCTTTTACAATCTTGGAGTGAATTACTCAAACATTACTGAAACAAAAACACACTCAAAATTTTAAACAGTTTAAAAAAAAAAAAAAAAAAAAAAAAAAAAAAAACCTTCTAATGTTGTTTCTGATGACACTTGGCAATTCCAAGCCCACCCGTCAGATACTAGGCGAATCAAGTCAGAGAAGGAGCGTCTTCCATTTTTGAATAGAGCACCTTCATACGAAGGTAGAAGTACGACTTTTGGCTCATAGATGGCATCACCATCTGAATCTCCCAATTGAGACCAGAGAAGACCCAAAGCCTGGCTCCAACCACCCCCAGAGGTATTAAATTGGAATGGGAACGTGGAGGATATTGTGACCCGATAGATTCTACGTGCCCCAGATGCCCTTAGTGAGCACAACGGATCTTCGGGTAAGCCGGGATTTAAACTCACCACCTAATGGTAACGAAAAAGACACCCTAACCAACCAGGCCACCACGGTCGCAAATGTTAATAATTACAATAAAAAATTTAATTTTACTTGAACTTGAATGATCAGCTATTTTTTAAAGATACTTTCAGAGGAATGATATTGTTCTCCAACAGGTAATTTAATAATTGGAAAATAATTCCATTTGAAGAGTGAATGGAGAAGTTTTCATTAATTAATTAAATGCATTATAATAATATAAAAATGAAATTTAATGTTGAGTACATTCTATTATACATCTAAAACTCAAAGAGGTGTCGAAATTAATATAAATCTTTTGAACTAAAGAATTTAGCAAAAAATATTTGTTACTTTAACTATACTTTTCTTTAGTTTTGATCCTTTAATGATTCAAATATATTTCTGAATGATCAATATAAAAATCAACACAATTATAAATTCAAAAAGTTGAAAGTTTTTTAAATTTTAATATTGAATTTTCACTTAATAAACATCTTTCTAAATAAAAAAAAATAAAATAAAATTTAAAAAAAAAAAAAACTGTATTCCAGATATCCTAAAGTTTTTTGTATCTGTGTCAAAAAAAGTAATTGGCATCACGCTTTGGCTTCTTTCGGTTCCCTAGAAGCCCAAAGAAAAGTCTTTTACATTTCTAACGCATTTCATCATGAGATATTTTACAGTTCTTACAAAGAATAAATAATGTTTATTGAACGAAAATTAAATATTTTAAATTATAAATGTGGAAAGAATGAAATAGTATGAAATGTATAGACAAAAGATTTCTTAAATTAAAATTAATTTAAAATAAAAAATATTTATAAATTTAAATTTTTTTTAAAGAAAAAGAAAAAAAACAGAGGGTAGATACAAATCTTTTTTTTTTCTTTTCCTTTTCTATATTTCTTGACTTGTTTCTTTTTATAGAATAAATATCTTTATCGGAGTACTCTCAAAATCATGCTCTAATCTATTTTATCTAAACTGGAGCAAAATAGCTTAAAAATGATTACAAACGAAATACTATTTGTATAGATCTGTATATTTGTATAAACAAATTTGTAATGAAAACAATAAATCACAATAAATGAAATAGGATTGAAGGCTATTAGATTTTTTTAATGGTCATAAAGTTTAAATACCTGCAGTAAAATTACTTTAAATATATGTAAAAAATCGTTAATTTTAAAATTTTGATGCAAATGGGAGTCATTATTAAAGTATAATCAGATCTTGTTGACAATTATACTTCTGATGTACTGAGTTAAATCTAAATCGTGAAATATTCTTTTTCACAACAGCTGATTCCAGAAAAAACTTATGTATTTTATGTTTATTTTATGAAGTCATTCTAAATTATAGAGTAAAAAAATTATTTATTCAGTTTTATTTATTCATTCGATGCTGAATATTTTTTCTTCTTAGCAAAATTTATGATGCGGCACAATTTCATTCGTTAATTTAAGCAATGCCATTTTTTTGGGTAAGTTTATAATTTAATAGTAAACTATGGAAATTTTGACTTATTGTTTCTTTATAATTGATAATTTAATACAGAATATTAATATTTTTCTTTGAAAGATATATTTTTAAATCATTTTCTCTTTCACTTTATATCAATGCTATAATATCAATGATATAATATCAATGCATTAGCCTATTTTGGAGGAAAAGTTAATTTTGATACCTTTATAAAATAAATTGCGTATAAAAGAGTTAAAGGCGAAAAATTAGTTTTCATTTAAACATTCATTACATTTAAGATCAATCATTACATTTACTTTTTCAGAGTAAAATTGATTTAGAGAAATAATTTTGAAAACTAAGTATACAAAGCGACAAATGCATTGTATTCATATTCATAGCATTTTTTCTCAAATCGTGTTTATATTTTTCGACTATTTCCCATATTTAAAGAAAACACTTTGTAAATTTTAAGTCAATATTTTTACACAAAATCTTATTATTTATTCAATTACTTTTATGACAGAATGATAAATCGATTTTTTCGTTTATAAATATGAACTTACTGGATAGGAATTACAGCGTATGAGAGAAACAGAAAGAGAAAATAGTGGTTTTAATAATCTTCTTCTTAAAAAAAATTACCTCCGAACTCTAGTGTATAATAAGTTTTTGTATATCTTATACTTTTGCTTAGTTTGTTTATGCTTTTGATTATTTTTCTTTCTAAAAAAATGTTATTTCTACTCACATGGAATATTTTTCTTACTCCGTCTATTTTTTAAAAACAGAAATAGCATCGGTAAATTTTGAAGGCCATGGAATAATTGCCGAGAAAAGCTTTTCTTTTTGTTTTAAAACCTTTTTTCGTGCCACTTATTTTCTGCTTTATTATTCTCTGTTGATAACAAGGGAAAAGTGATTATTAATTGATATTCTGACACAGTCTGAGTCAATTATACTATTTATTCCGAATCAATTATTTTTCTGAGAAATTGAAATTAGATTAATTAAGTGGCAGATTTTAACTATATGCACATGTATTCAGTTTTAAAAGGGTTTTAATATTGAAACAATAAATAGTATATTTTATAAATGATGAACTTAACATTTATAATTTAGTAAACGCATTTAATTTCAGGACAGTCAATTTCATATAATAGCATACTATTTTAAAAATTAATTTAACCACACTAGCTTATATTTAAGTGAACGTAGGTATAATGTTACTTAAAATTTTAACGTGAGAAGTCAATTAATTTTTTAACGTAAAGCGAATTATCTTTTAACAATAGAAAACGTATATCTAATTTAGTAAAGATGCGTTCAGACTTAGTAAATATTTATTTGACTTGTCATTAAAATGGTTTCACAATGTTTTATTGCTAAAGCAGATAAATGTTCACTTTGTTTGCAAACGAAACTTCAGTTACACAAAATGATATTATTTTAATTATGATAATGACATGATTTTAAATTATTTTTAAGATTTTGCTTTACAGTTTCCTATTAAACATAACCATTGTCAACATTAACGAAAGAAAACCATTTAGGGTACAAGAAATGTTTAATTAATTAATTTTTTACAAAGATTGAAAAATATCGAAACATATTTAACATTGATTTTATATGCTTTAAAACGTCTTTAACAATGAAAATGTAATCAAAAAATTGCATAATAATTTATTTTGCTGCATGTTGACAATTGTTCGTAGAAGTGCCTGAGGTAAAACAAAATTTTAATGAATCCGTTTAGAAATTAAGGATAAACATTTTACAGCGAGAAAAATGTGTAAAAATATTTAAAAAAATTGCTTTAAATCAAGAAATACTTAAAATTCTAGAATCAGAATTTTCCTATATAGTACATTAGATTAGTTACAGAAGAAAAGTTAAATTACATACGAAACTTACCTTTTAACTATAAGCCTTTAACTAAATTCGAGTATAAAGCATTGTTAAGTATTTATATTCAACTGCTTTTCAAAAATAAGGAAACATATTCAAGAAAAGTTAAATTATAACATATAAACAAACTATAATTATTAAAGTTTAGTAAAAATACATTGAAATATTTATAGAATTTTTCTAATTTTAAAATACTCATATTTTTAACTAACGGTACATATTAAAAACCCTTATGTCCATGTGCAAATAATAACATAAAGACAATAATCTGATTCCAAATCTCCAATTTTTCATTGGAGATTTGGAATCAGATAATTGTCTTTATGTTATTATTTGATGATGTTATGATGAAAATTATTTTGGAAGATATTATTTTTATCTTCATATATTCCTAGAAAATTCTGTTAAAGAGTCAATTATGCACTATTGTTCCTAAGCAGAAAAAATAACGAAATCAATTCATGAACTACTGATAGGTTTCTATGAAATCTATAGACAAATTCACATAAAAATAACTTGTTTTACTACATAATAAAAAAGAAGTTTCTCAGAGCTATTTTCTCAAACAAATCGAATAGTTTCATAGCCTTATAACCACTACTTGTAAAATAAATGAGTCTTTAATCTCAACAATGGGATGAAAGTCTTCCAAAGAGCTCATTAGAGACCTTTCATATCTTTCTTTAGACAATTATCTAAGTATTATTCTGTTTCGGTGAATATTTTTTCTAAATGTCTTCTACAGAAAATCATCCAAATTCAGAACTAAAAGCCACTCTTTATTTTTAATTAGGAATCGAATATAAAAGAATATATATATATATACTTTGTAAGGATTGTCTGTGCGAATGAAGTTCTCTGATCTTGTTATGGAAAATAAAAAAAATCAATCGACGTGCGGATGTCTCTGTTTGGCCATAAAAGAGAAATTTTATTTTAGAAGAGAAATAGATTAAGAATAGCAGAGAGGTTTCCCAAAAAAGTATATAATTTTCCTTTGATTAAAAACCTCTCGTGATTAAGGAAAAAAGAGAGGGTAACTCATGTGTAAAATAGCAATAATTGTATCCTTTGAATTTAAAAAAGAAAATTTTAAAATTATTTGTCTTCTTTAAATCTTGCGTGTATTTTATTACAATTATATTAAATTGTATTTCAGAAATGCAGACCGTTTCAAATTTTTCTCTAGAGAATATTAATCCAAATTTGATACACATTAACATACACATACACACACGCATACACATCCATGGCTAAGTTTTGTTATATCTCGTGAAAGTGAAATGAAAAGAGAGATGAATCTCATAATGCATTATTTTCTGTCATATTTTCTCAAAAAAAATTTTTTTTCTATTGTACTCGTACTTGTTTAGTATTATTTGTGAAGCCATTCTAAAATTAAGATGATTTATTAAAATATAACTTCAATTCTTTTAACTTAAGAAAATTTACCATTTAAACTATATATTGTAGTAATCTTATGGATCATATTGTTGTTTTATAAGTATTTTAAGGAAACATGATTTTAAGAAAGGCGAACGTCTTTACTGCATATTATGTTCCACAAAACATACTCATTATATTTCTATTTAAGATAAAGTTTTGAAATAATTGAATATGAATGTAAAGTATTTTAAATTCAGAAAAATTATTAGAAAAATTGAAAACAATTAAATAACAGAAAAGTATTTCCAAAGAATAAGAAATCTATGCTAACCATAAGTAATTAGGGAGATTCATGGTGAGACGGAAAGGATATTTTTATTATATTAATTTAAAATTTTATTTATTAAGAAACCAATTTAAGCACATAAATTTATTTTTTAATTTCTACTAAAATAATTAGTTTATCCGGTAGTTGAATAATTAGTTTTCAGAGAGTTTTCGTTTAACAATTGAACTTCCACTTGGAAGTAGATTTTTGTGGTGGTTCTAACATTATACTAAGCCGTAGGTCCCAGAGTAAAAAAAAGTACACTTAAATTGACAAATTAATCATTCATTTTTATTATAGACATTTGTGTCAGAGAAATAATAAATGAAATATTTGTAACTGATAATTCTATGAGCTATATATTGTTTAATAAATTAATATAGAATCAATTTATAATGTAATGATCTGCACTTTCTTAAGTTTTGGATTACTCTTCATAAGTCTGCCTTTCGTATTATTATAATAACTTCAGTGATTTAGAATATGCTTTCCATGCCTAATAATCAACATTCTAATAAATATTTATTATTAATTAAATTCATAATATTTATTAAAATGATTTTCTCATACTTGTGTAAACTTTTAAACAAATCTTCAACGATCAAAAATTTAAAAAAAAAATCTCAGCGGAATTGTTTTAAACATAAAATGTGAAATTATGATAACAAATATGTCTTATAAAGAAGAAAAAGTAAGGAGAAAATATTAAAGGAAATTTTAGCCACAGCAAAATAATCTGATGTTCATAAAAAACATAATTAGATACTCGTATAAATTTCCTGTAACTATCAACAAAATATTAGGTATGGAATAGGGACTTGGAGTTGATAAAGATCTTTAGAAAGCATCTTGGATTGAGGATATTACATTAATGACATCCAAACTTATACAAGTGTCACATTACACTTATAAAAGCTCTGGAAAAGGTTTTACTGAAAGTAGAGCAAGAGAGCATCTCCATTAAATAATTATGAACTAATGCAGAAATTTATTGAGTATGTTTAATGCAGAAGGTTATTTTTGAGTTATTGAGTATGTTAAAATCAAAGTATGTTTTATTGAATTTCAACATTTATCAACATATTCTACCTTTTGTTAAATTGTTCATTTTTTCTAAAATAAATTAATTATGAAAAAATGTAATAATAATTTCCTTCTTTTTATCCAATAAATCACCTGATTACCACCCATTTTAATATTATTTAGATAAGTCTTGGATATTTAGGATACAAATAATTAAGCACAGCAAAAATTAAATAATTTCAAATGTAAAAAAGAATGATTGGGGATTTTATGTATGAATCATCAAAGGTCTTTATTATTTTAAAGTGTGTTTTGGAAATACCTTTAACAGTCGAATGTAAATACTACTCCTACACTTGTACAAAGGGAATTTTTATTTGAAAATGTTTTTTTTTCTTAGATGTGGTATAATTCAAATATAATGCAAAATAAATTCTATCTTTGCTAATTTGTCATTTATTCAAACAGAGCACTTTACAAGTCGCCAACTAAAAACACTTAGTGGGGAGAAAAGGAAGTGAAAGTTGCTTTATTGATGCTCCAAAGAATTTTAAAGGAAAACATTTGAAAGATTTTTAGTAAAATAGAATTTCAGAAGAATAAAATTAACCAATATTCTTCAAACCAAGGGCCCCTAGAGAATGACTCTTTTAGAAAGTTAGAATTCTCCCTAATTCTGATAAGTGATTCTTTTCCAAAGCGTGTCGTCTCAAAATGGCTTAAACTGCACTTACAAAGGAAATACACTTCTCCTGAATGTCAGTGATTCAACAGAGAGAATTCCATTAAAACCTGCTTTTGTTTTAGAGAATTGCGAAAGTATTTGGAAAACAAAAACCAGAATGCATACTTTTAAAAGATTATTCGTTTCGAAGCATCAAACGTCATCAAACTACACTTGCCAAGGAACAAAATCGGAACACAAAACTGATCGACATTTTAAAATGAAATTGATTCCAAAATTTATTGAAAAATTTAGATGAACCAACATTTCTGAAATAAACTAACTTTAAAAATTTCTTTATGGTTTTTCGTATTTGTATTCTATTTTATATTTATACTATCGTATAATTCTGTTTTTACTAAGTGATGATTCTTTCAAAGTACTTAATTATTTTTGGATTTGAAATTTGGTACACATCTTATTTGTGAGTCCCAACAAAACATTTTGCACAAAAGGATTCGCTTCATTTGGTTATTTGTTAAGTTAAGGTTCATAACTTAACTTTTTTACTGAATGCTACATTGTAAAATATGAATGAGGGAGTCATAAATATCGGTATAGACAAAGGGGAAGATTTGAAAAAATAGTGTACACACGGACATTTTATGTCGATGATCAGAAACCAACTCTCTGATGTTTTTATACATTAATATACAACCTTTATCAACTTTTTAGGTGCTAATATTGATCAAGATGGAAAAATAATATCTTTAATGATCAGGAGCAAATCCAAGACTTTAAAAACAGGAAATCTCTTCCAGTTGATGATAAAGCCAATTCAACTGAATGGACATCATCAGCAGTTCAATATATTCGCATGGTAGATATTCAGATCTTACGTCAGGAAAGAAAGATTCGTTTTACTTGTGTTGCTCACACTTATTCAGAAAATTTAAAATTTGTCAAAGTAATATTTTTGTCTTTAATGTTGTTACAGCTGCTTATCTTTTTTACTAAGGTGTTTTTAGATAAAAAGTAAAAAATATAATTCCGTTTTATTCATGTGTGTGCCTATTTATTTTGTAAAGAATATTTGCTTGATGCTTCTAGATATTTTAAAATTAATGTAAGGATATTCTTCATATTTAATTCTACTATTTTGTGTGTGTGCGTATTTCTGTGTGAGAAAAACGGAAAGTATAGTTCATAATAAAATTTATTTTAGCGATTGTATTTCTGAGAGTTGTTTTATGCAGCATTTAAGATTGAATTGAATACTTTAAACTAAAGCATATAATCACGATGAAAATAGATTTTAAGTGATGTCATATGAAAAATTATGTTTAAAGTAATACAAATTATATTTACACACACGCAGAAACAAAAATTCAAAATATAAAAGGAAGTTATCAGTACAGTGTAGTTATTAATATTTTAGTGTAACTAAAGTATACCTAAGATAATATAACTTATTCTAGGGAAAAGTATTCCCTTTTGATGAAGTAATTCATGTACATTCTGATGGTCCTCAATATATGGGTCAAAAGCCAGTGAATTATATTTGGCAAGTAAAGTAAATTAACTATCTACATTTTCTAATTCATGAACGCTTTTAAAATTACATGTAAGCTTGTCTTAAAATTCATATGTGAATATTAATAGAGAGTCTTAAAATTAATATGTGAAAAGTGTTTTTACTTAGCAATTATATTTTATTTTATTTCTGTTTGAAGGAAATATTTTTGGGAAAACTATTAAAAAAATCTGAAGCTTTTTTTTCGCGCATTTACATAAGTTATTTACAGCAAACACTTTTTTTTATCTGAATAATAAATTTGTTTTACATTGTATCACTATTATTTTACCCAAAACTACTCCAAGATGATTATTCTCCTGAAGATGCAAAGCAGAGAGCGACATCTATCTTAAGAGATTGTAAAGGATACACAACTGGTAAGACAAACTTAGAGGATACATGCTTTCAACCTACAAATAAAAACATTTTTAATAAGAGGAAGACTTAAATCCATATAGTTATTTTTTTATTAACTGCTGTTGATCAATTATAAATAAACAATTGAAATTAGAATAAATACATAGCATTTTTGTAAATAAGTGAATAAGAAGAAAAGTGAGACGTTATCAAAAATAAATAAATCTAGGAATATTAATTTACTTATAACTGTTTTTCTATTCGATCAACTAGCATTGCATAAAACATAAATAATATAAGATTGTTGTTTGTTTTTTATCATTATTTACGTTATAGATCCTGAAAATGCAAACAAAATTCAATGTTGTTAAAACCTCATATGGTTAAAAATGTTGTTAAAACATCATTCAAATGGATGATTTCAAATTTGCTCGTAGTGAGGATTCGTGCAATGGATTAATCATGTCTAGAGAACACCTATGATAATTGCAGTATAAGTTCATAACTATGCTAAGGTACGGCAGCCATCATTTCTGTATGAAATTCATTGGGAAATGAAAGATATAAAAAATTGATACTTATGAATGTGAAGCAAGAATAGATGATTGAGCAACAGGCTCTAACTGACTTAATGGTATCAATGGTCTGTTGATCAATGTAGTCTAACGGTAGAATGAAACTCTTCTGAGAGGAGGGTTTTGGGTTTGTTCCCAACTACTGTTGAAAAATGCATATAGTTATTGTATTTCTCAGTCCTGCATTCACACTTGTCCGGATGCGTATTTGGGACTTTTTCGGTGTTTCCTTCCAAAAGGGCTCCATTATCAATGAAAAATCCTGTAGGAAAGTAACATGTAGTGGATATTCAATTATCTTTCAATAGTCTTCGTTCCTTAAAATGTCTGATTCATGGTATCAATAACTGCCTGTGTTCACGATAAATTTGTGGCAGGAGGGGCTTTGAAGACGTGGGGGATTAGGATGTTGATCTCATTATAAGAAGACGGGTGTCAGGTTAATCCGGGAATTATTAGAGTTCCGGATTAACCGAAGATCCATTTTGTTCAATAAAGGTGGCTGCAGCACATTTAATAGCTCATAGTTGAACTGTACTTTATGTGAAATTATACCTCGGGGATGGTAGGTCAAATATATGGGTTCTTCTGTTTGGCCCTTGCTTATAAATTACGAAGACTCCCACCCTGCTACTTCTATCTGTCTAACTTGTAGAATCCAACTGTGAGTTATATATATATATATATATATATATATATATATATATATATTCAAAAACATTTTATGGGCTTGTGAGAGAAGCTTAAAAATTCACATAGGTAGAGATGAGATAGTGTTATCTTTAAATGTACTAAATTTAATAATATATAAATGAAACTTTCTTATAAATATAGTCAAAATTCAAACTTTCTTTTTTATTTAATTTAAGAAATCTTTAAGGTGTTATTATTGACATATTAGACAATAAAATATATGCTGAGATAAAAAGTTGACTGTGTTCTTAACTCCTAAAATGCAAAAGTAATCTTGACAAAATTTAAATTAGAAGTTAAATAAGAATGTTATTTTTAATAATGGCAAAAATGGTTTTCTAAAACTGGTGGAAATATGGTCCATAATACATTTTCCAATTAATTAATTTTCCTCCCCTTTTCATTGTAATATTTCTAAAAATTGGAAATAGCTTTTTAAGTAACTTTTATATTAGTTTAAGCATGAACTGCGAATCATATAGAATGAATACCACAGTTAAATAAATTTAAATTGTAAAAGAATAAATTTTTATCTTAAGAATTTTATTCTCATTGAGAAATGACATTACTATAAGCAATTACTTTTTATGACGATTCGGAAAAATACGGTATTTACTATTTTTTTTAATGATATTTATTTCTACTTAGCTTTGTTCAAAATTTTGTGCACAAGAACTAAGCTCTCACGCCTTGATTAGCTAGGAACAAATCGAAGGAAATATGAAACGAATAAAAAATCCTTAAGTTACGAAAGTTACGAAGTTATTAAATATTGAAATAAAAGCTCCTTTCTCCTCCATGTTTCAAATGCATTTCCGATTGGTGGCGTTTTGGGATAATTAGAAAAACAGTCTCTATAGTGGCTAACAAAAATAATATCATGAATCACACAATACTATTTTTTTTATAATTTTAAAAATATATATATTTAAATATATTTATTCTTCCTGTGAATTTGAGGATTTTTATCCAACGAAATTAAATTTGCTTATAAGTTTCACATAAAAAATTATTAACAATTTGAATTAATGAATACTGCCAAGTAAAATAAAATTTAAACTCTTATCTTATGAATTTTATTCTTATTAAAAAATACTATTTCTATAAACAATTACATTTTATGACATCAAAAATTAAAGAAGACTCACCATATCCTAGTGGTAAGAACGCACCTTACGTAATAAAATTTTATCTCCGCGACTGGAGAGAAGCGAATAAAAAAGAAATATCAAAAATCGATTAAAAAAGAAATATCGTTATTTTTTTTAAAAAGAAATTTTGGATAAGAAAGAGGAAACCGATTCTGAACATACATTTTTATATATTTTCAACGGTTATGCTTAGATAACAGTTTCAGAAAGGGGAAACAACTACTACAAGACTTCATTCTTGAAACGAACAATATTCCAAACTGATGTTGTATCAATTACATTGATTACATCATGACTTAATTACATAAATTATCTACTTAATTACATAAAAAAAACTTTACAAAGAGTTTAAATTAATGTTTATTACAATTTACATTAATTAGAAATGCTGTGTAATGTCCCGAAAGCACTCGAGGAATGCAGGGCCAGAATATAAAATCCAAAACTAAAAGGTCCCTAGACCAGACCAGAGCTCCTGGAGAGTAAGAGAGACACCATAGAAGCTTTCCACTATGACTCTCTGACCAAAAGATTTGTGGGCCTGCTTGGCCTTTATTGAAAGAATCCAAAAAGTAACAAGAGAATGTTTAAAAAATACAAAAACAGTAAATACAAAATACAAATACAGTTATTATCCATATCCGTTATTGCTTCATCAATTTCTGAGATGGTAAATTCGAGCTCATCCTCTCCGAGATTTAAAACGTCCCTTCTTACCTCTTGTTGTATGACGGGGAAGTGGTACTTTAGGGTTTCATTAACTGTTTCATTAGCGTCGTTTGTAAGATTGCCACTATCCAGTCTTATCAATTGATTAATTTCTGGTCTGTGTATTTTCTCCCTAATAACTTTTTAGTGACCTCCAAATGCCTCGTCCTTGGTGACATTGGCCAGATAGTCCCTAAATGCCTGTTGCTTGGTATCTAAGATATGTACCCTATAAAGAGCTGTTTCTTTTTTGAAAATTTGCTTCCACTTATCCCTATCCTCACCATTCGTAGTCTTTTGAAACCTCCTTCTTAGGGCTCTAACTTTGCTCCTTTCAATCTGGAGTTCCTGGGTTTACCAGTAGTTATTCCGTTTCCCTTTCACAATCTTCTTCCTATGCTTATTGCAAAGATCACTTATCCTGTTTTCGATATCTAAGATTATTTTCTCTGTATCATTCTCTGGGTTGATGGGGAAGTCCTGGATCACCTCTGGAAGTTTTTCTTAAATTTTTCCCAGTCGACAGTCCGTTGATTCCATCGCCAGCTATATTTTCTAGTGACTGTTCCAATGTTATAGTCGCAGGTAATAAGTTGATAGTCGCTTGCCGTAAACTTATCCTGTTCTTTCCAGTTGTTAATGTCTCCTTGGATTAAATTCTTCGTTATCAAGAGATCAATCCAGCTACTTCCGATAGTGCTGTTGAACGTTGGATAACTGTTTCCATCATTTTCCATAACAAGGTCCATCCTGGCGCAAGGGTCTAAAACAATCTTTCCTCTGAAATCAATCGTCCTAGGTCCCCAGGCCGTTGATTTCGCATTAAAATCTCCAAAAATTATCCATTTTTCGCTGGGGTGTTTAACAAGTAGTGCCTCTAATGGTTTGATCGATTCTTGTATGTTCTTTGATGGTGGACAATAGATGGAACATACAAATAAATATCCGTTTTTTACCTGTACTTTGATGACAATGATATCATCTTCTTTGTATACTGGACTAATGACAAAATGCTTCTTAGCAACAATAGCTCATTTGTTGTCTTTGGAAGCGACAATAAGATACTCCAAAGAAAAACCTGTGATGCTATCCTGAAAAGTGAATGGGTCATTAAGTGAAGATACATCAATATCTAGGTCCTTCAAATCCTGAGCATGCTGAAGGTTTGCAGATCTACAGTGGTTGAGATTGATATGAGAGCACCTTATAATTGTCTTACTAGTTTTAATATCCATAGTCTGTTTTTCGAATAATGTTGTCTATCTCTCTTTCCTGAATAAAACAGGTAGTACTTCTGGCATCATGTTGGGTATTTACTTGTTTCCTTGCTCTCTTATTATACTCTGTGCAATTGCAGCATACAGGTGTCTTACTGCAGTCTCTACTGTGATGTTCTTCTCCACATTTTACTGCAAACTTCCTTCCCCTGGCAGTTCTTGGCAATATGCCCAAATTTTAGACACTTAAAACATTGGGTAACTTTAAGATATTCTTTAAAACCAACTGATGTCCATCCAACGTAAATTCTATTCTTTTCCTTCAATATTCCAAAAGATCGTGGATCCACTGTGAGCACCCAGTTATTGCCTAATCTCTCTTTGTATCCAAATAGAGTTTCGAGTTCAGCCGATTCATCAAGATGATTCTGGCTCTTAACTCTCTCAGCTATTTCCTCTTTCTCCAATTCCTTCTCCACATTGTATAAAATTATTCTTGGTCTTCTCATCTCCGGTTTCCTGGAATTAACGGCGTTATTGATCACATCATTCTTCCTAACTTCTTCCATTAACTTATCCAAGTCCTCGATCTTCTGTGTTTCAATTAGTATTCCACCTTTTTTCACTGGTCTAATCCTAGCAACGTTGATTCCAAGTTTCCTAGGGTCAATCGCTTTCTTAATGAATTCACTCGTCTCTTGTGAACTTTTTTCCTCTTTCGGATAGACCACCATTACGTTATCTCTACTTCGTCTCGATCTATCCCTTCTAGTTCCACTTGTTTCTCTTCTCTGCTGCATCAGTTGCCTCTTACTACTTGTTTTCTCAGCTGCTACTTCAGCGAAGGTCTTTTGTCTTGACTTGGTCCTGGCATATGCCTTCGCTTCCCCTTCTAGATAGGCATTTCTCTCCACTTTATTAAACGCAATATGGATTATCTCATTAATTCCAGCTCTTATTCTTTGCTGAGCTGTCTGACTAATTTTACTTGCTGCAAGGGTAACAATAATTTCTTGCTCCACCTCAAGCAGTCTGAGCATTTCTGATTTGTTATCCACTATGTTTTCCTCCTGTGGAGGCAACAATTGATTTTCTTTGTGAGACTCTTCAGTAGTCTCCATCTCTTGTTCGTAAACACTTGTACTAATTTCAGAATATCCGAAATAAGTCCCACCGCCTGCGTTAGCCGTTGACAAAGTCGACGTTCCCAGGAGGCACCACGTGGAGGTACAGGTCGGTATGAAAAAGGAGTACAACGAGTAATACTGCGTAACTCAAAGTAGCTTTATTCGCCAAATACTAGTTCGCTAACCCAGATAGACTCTAGACCGTTGTCCGGGTTTATATTACTCAGTTCAATGAACAAATTTGTACTCACATGGGACTGCCTCCCAATGTAGCAAGGTGTATAAATCAAGCACATTATTAAAGAAGTGATTCAAGTCCCATACTGACAATTTTAGTAAAGCTAATTTCCATGCATCTTTATTCAAAATGCACTACAAATTTCATAACTGAAAAATGTTTATTTTTCAAAGCCAGTACACTTGAATATATATATATATATATATATATATATATATATATATATATAACACTCTAACTTTAAGTTAATATACGGTATGATGAATAAGCGAACTTTACTTATCGACCCCTCAGGGGGTTTACTTTCTTTAAGTGAACACGAGTGTCACAATCCCGAGGTACCCCAGTGATCTGTCCTCTTCTTTATTTTCTTCTCTTCCCTTACCTTCTGCTTTTCCTTCTTTTTCTCCCTCATTGTGGTTGCCTCTTACGAGGTTGAGGGCTCCCCTTGAGCAGCTGTCGCCGCTCTGTTGCTATTAGCTTCTCTTGGGGACTAAATCACCCACGTGTTTGCCGTGCATGGAGACCCGTGTCCCTGGAAAGGAGGGTCCTGGTAATTGAGGCTCCCAGTGACCAATACATTACTTTGGCCTCTGCTTCAGGTAAACGGGAGGTGTGTTTTGGTTCTCAGCACATCAATCGACTTTATGGATCAAGCGATCGGTACATCTGCTGGATGACTAGTTAAGGGTGGAAGCCATTACAGGGATGTACTGTGAGCGTATAGGACTTGGCTAGCACTGGTGCAACTGGTCTGCATCCCCTTGTTGGACTCGGTGGTGGGTGGTGCGGTCAGGTCCCGAAATTTTAAAAATTTTACATTGAAAATCAAAAATCTTCTCTCCTGCGGGAGCAACAATTTCCTATAGACAATGCTAAATTTTTTATTATTAAAAGGAAGGAGGGCTTATTTTCCTCTGTGTCCCCTTTTCCAATTTCTAAAGGAATATCGGGTTATGTAGGGGAAGTGCAAAATATACAGAAAATGCGCTCTGGTGACCTTCTAGTCGAGGTTGCATCGGAAAAGCAAGCAATTGCAATTTAAAAGATGAAGTCATTAGGAAACATGGAAATTACTGTCGCGCCTCATGGAAATTTAAATTTTTCTCGTGGTGTTGTATAATCCAGTGATTTGTTAACTACGAGAGATTCTTGAAAATCTCGAAAGCCAGATGGTCTGTGACGTTAAACGCATAACAGTCAGAAGAGATGGAAAGATCATAGATACTAAACATCTCATTCTGACTTTTGCGACGCCAGATCTTCCACAGCAAATAAAGCGGCTTACATGAATTTATCCGTTAGGCCATACATACCAAATCCACTGCGATGCTTCCAGTGCCAGCGCTTTGGACATCCGAAGAGTGCGTGCAAAGCAAACTTACCTGCGCTCGCTGCGCGGTAGTTGGCCATGATAGCTCGACCTGCACAGCGAAGGAGGCGTGTGTCAACTGTCATGGTGACCACCCCTCCTACTCTCGAAGTTGTCCGTAATGGTTACTAGAGAAGGAGATTACCACGATTAAAATAAACAACAAATGTTCCTATCCTGAGGCACGACACATTGTTTCCTCCTGTACTGAACAATCTGGAATCAGTTATGCAACTGTGGCTAGAAAGGTTTTAAAAACCAGTAGCACTCAAACTAAAGAGTTTTCTCTTCCCCTTATAAAATTACCTGAAGTATCTACCCCAAAGCCAAAATCATCTTCTAATATACTTAGAAAAGCTCCTAGTATTAAAACTAAAGGCATGAAGGCTTTCAAACTAAGATCTTCTAAGGAGGGCTCACGTAAGCCTTTCCTATCCACCCGTAAAGCCATGATCCTGGAGGCTGATGCTGTATCTCTGCATCCCTCAAACGATGATATGTCGTTCGGGGAGTTATTAGAAGATCCGCCCTCCTGCTCTGGGAAAGGAGCTTTTCAAATTAAACAATAACTTCCTTTGTTTCATGGAACTGCAATGGTTTGCGATCTCACTTAGATGACATCAAGTCAATTATATCAGCTTATAAACCCGCATGCGTAGCACTTCAGGAAACTTTCCTGAAGTCTAACAATAACATTAACGTGCGTGGATTTAATTGCTTTAGAAAAGACTGTGGTGACGATGGTGCAGTGTCTGGTGCTGTTTGTTTATTAACATCCAATAGTTCCCCCAGCACTGTCCATCCATTAAATACTACTCTACAGGCTGTAGCTGTGAGAATTCACACAGCATGTTTGAGTACAGTCTGTAGTTTGTATTTGCCACCACATGATGTCATCCGCCAAGAGGAACTTGATAATTTAGTTGATCAGCTGGCCAGTCCTTTTTTGTTACTCGGTGACTTCAACGGCCATATTACTTTGTGGGGAAGTGATGATACCAATTCTCACGGTCGTCAGATTGAGGGTTTTATTTCTGATAATAGCCTCTGTCTGATGAATACCGACGAGAAGACATACTTCCACATACCCACAAGAACATTTCATTCGCTTGATCTGGCCATTTGTTCTCCTTCACTTCTGCCATTGTTAAATTTGTTTGTGGGGAACCATCTATATAACAGCGATCATTTCCCACTCGTCATCTCCCAGACTGGAGGTAGTAGTGTGCAGCAACGTGTACCTACTTACGCGTACTGTCGGGGAGATTGGACGCAGTTTACACAATTGGCAGTTGTTGACAATACAATGTTCATGATTCGAAACATAAATGATGCCGTTCAAAGAGTCACCGAAACAATTATATGTGCAGCTGAAATTACAATTCCTCCAAAACACACAGGCGGTGCAAATCATGATGGAATGAAGAATGTCAAATAACTTACAGGAAACAAAGGAAGTTATGGGTGTTGTTTAGGAGGTACCCCACAACGGAGAATCTAATCCCTTTTAAGAGAGCAAAAGAATTAGCTCGCAGAGCTCGTCGTAGAAGTAAGAAGGAATCCTGGTCTAGCTATATATCTTCAATAAATTCTTCCATAACCAGTAAGCAGTTGTGGAGAAAAGTCAAAGCAGCCAATGGTATTTATAGGGAATTCTCCATTCCTATTCTAAAAACCGGAGCTGCTTTACACTCTTCTCCTAAGAAAATAGCTAACGTTCTTGATGAAAGTTTTGCTAGTGTCTCAAGCACTGACTCTAACAGTCCTTCTTTTTTAAGGATTAAGAGTCGCGATGAGCGAAGACCAATTCATTTCAACCATGGACAAAACTAATCCTACAACTGCGAATTTGGAATATTGGATTTGAAGAAAGCTTTACAGCAGGCCAATAATACCAGCCCAGGACCTGATGGAATTAGCTATCTTATACTTCAACATTTAAGTTCAGATTCCCTATCGAACTTATTGCTTTTGCTCAAAAGGATCTAGACATAAAATGAATTTCCATCACTTTGGAACGAAACTATAATGATTCCTGTCCTAAAACCTGGTAAGGATCCTTCGAATCCTTCACATTATCGACCAATAGCTCTGACGAGTTGCCTTTGTAAGACTCCCGAACGTATGGTCAACGCCCGTCTCGTATATGACTTAGAAGAAAATAAGTATATACATATCACTCAGAGTGGATTCCGTAAAGATAGATCCATTCTTGATAACATTACATATTTGGAAACCCAAATCCTCAACGCTTTTGAGCGGAGAAACCATCTGTTATTTATCTTCTTCGACATCGAGAAGGCATACGACCGTACGTGGCGATATGGAATTCTCCGTACATTATGATTTTTGTGTTTGGGGTAATCTCCCGATATTCCTACAAAACTTTCTTCGCTCCCGTAATTTTAAAGTACGTATTGGAACTTCTACATCCAATACTTTTATCCAAAATGAGGGTATACATCAAGGTTCTATTTTAAGTATCTCACTTTTTAACTTATACATCAGTAACATCCTCCATCACCTTTCACCTTCTGTTAATAGCACTATGAATGTGGATGACCTGCAAATATCTTGCCAAGGATCCAACATGCGATTAATTGAGAATTACAAATATCTGTTAATAAAATAGCTGCATGGTGTGCTGAGAATGGCTTCAAAGTATCTCCAAGCAAGAGTTGCTGTGTCCATTTTTGCAAGAAGACCAGCCTTCAAAATGATCCTGTTATATATCTAAACAACACTCCAATACCTGTAGTCAACGAGATTAAATTTCTTGTTGTGAGGTTCACTCTGCTTTGAGAATATGTTCAGGCGCATTCCGCACATCACCCGTCTAGAGTCTTTACGCGATTTGCCAACAATTGCCTTTAGACCTGAGACGGATACAGCTGTCTCTAAATTACTACGCTAAGCTCATGTCTGATCGAAACCATCCTTTACGATCCTTGGCCATTTCTCCTGCTTTAAAGAGACTATATGATGCTCGGCCTTATAGCATCCAACCCTTTCTCACTCGAACTAAGGTTCAATTGTATTTAACAGACCTATATGATGTCCGTTTTACTAAAACGGACTTACAATCCCATCCACCCTGGTATGATCCACAGATAACTATTATTAATCCATTTGCTCAATTTACAAAATCGGACACAACTTCAACAGTTTTTCAACAGCTATATCTATATCATCGCTGTCAGTATTCATCATACACGCCTGTATTCACGGATGGTTCAAAAACTGCAGGACATGTTGGCTGTGGCATTCTTCATCACATTTCATCTTCAGTTTATGGCACGATGTATGTTGACGACCTGCAGATATCTTGCTAAGGTTCGAATATGCGTTTAATTGAGAGACAATTACAAACATCTGTAAATAAAATAGCTACATGGTGTGCAGAGAATGGCTTTACATTATCTCCTAGCAAGAGCTGTTGTGTCCATTTTTGCAGGAAGACTAGCCTACACAACGATCCTGTTATATATCTGAACAACACTACAATACCTGTAGTCAACGAGATTAAATTTCTTATTGTGAGATTCCACCGAACGTTGACCTTTCTTCCGCATGTTTTAAATTTGCGGCAAAAGTGCGAGCGATCGCTTAATATCCTCAGGGTGCTTCCAAATACATCTTGGGGTGCTGATCGCTTGTCACTCCTTCGAGTCTACCAAACACTCATTTTATCTCGTATTGACTACGGAAGTGTTGTGTATGGATCTACTAGGTCTTCAGTTTTACGCAGATTGGACACTGTGCATAGCGAATATGTTCAAGAGCATTCCGTACATCACCCGTCAAAAGTTTTTATGCAATTTGCCATCAATTGCCTTTGGACCTGAGACGAATGCAGCTGTCATTTAATTAATACTTTAAGATTATATCAAACAGACATCATCCTTTACGATCCTTGGTATATACTCCTGCTTTGAAGAGATTATATGATACTCGACTTTACAGCATCCAACCTTTTCTCACTCGAACTAATATTCAAGTACTTTTGACAGACCTACATGATGTCTGTTTTAATAAAACGGTATTTCATTCACATCCACCCTGGTATGATCCTCAAGTACATATTATCAATCCATTTGCTCAATTTAGAAAATTGGACAAAACTTCAACAGTTTTTCAACAGCTATATCAATATCATCGCTGTCAGTATTCATCATACACGCCTGTATTCATGGATGGATAAAAAACTGCAGAACATGTTGGCTGTGGCATACTTTATGCTAATACCAGTTATGCTTACAGCCTCCATACGTCCTGCTCCATCTTTACAGCTGAAGCTACTGCCCTCCATCAAGCCCTTCAGCTAGTGAATACGGAAAATGTTTATAAAATCTACGTGTATACTAACAGTTTGAGTGTATTAGAAGCGTTTAGAAATTCAAATTTTTGTCACCCTGTTGTGTCCAATATTTTCGGAATATTAGATTCCCTTGCTGGCAAGGGTTATGACATCATTTTCTGTTGGATCCCAGGTCATGTAGGTCTAGAGGGAATTGAAAAGGCACAAGCAGCTGCTAAAGCTGCATCGTCTATACTGCATTCATCTGTCCCTCTTTTCGATGTGAGAAGGGTTGTTAAAAGATTTGTAAATTCTCTCTGGCAGGAGTCATGTAGTATGCAGGTCTCCAACAATTTACGTGCCATTTTTCCAAATGTCATCCCATCATCAATTTTACCGTTACGAAGTGCGGATGTTCCTGTAACTCGCCTTCGTATCGGACACACACGTTTCACACACAGACATTTGTTTTTAAGTGAATTAAATCCTTGTTGTGAAACGTGTGATGAACCATATACTGTTTATCGTATTTTAATTTCATGCCCTGTTTTTAACGTTTACCGTTTTAAATTTTTTGCTACTGACCTTTTAACCATGAATGATTTAGTGGGGGAGTCTCCCCACCGAAACCTTTTTGCCTTTTTGGGGGAAATTGGTTTCTTTCATTTTATTTAAATTTTAAAAATTTAATTTTACTCCCTTTTTCTATACTTACTTTGATTTTAAATAAAATTTATACAATAATTTTTATGTTTTAAATTTTTATTGTTGAGTTTGGGTTTTACCTGAAATTTGTTAATTCTGATTAAAATTTACTTTGAGCGCAGCTTGTCCTTTTTGGACCTTGCGCCACAAAACCCAACCAACCAACCTTTACTTATCGAATGACAGCTTTAGAAAAAATCCTCATCAAATTAAAATTTTATCATATTTACAGAACGTTTATTTTAGAATAATTATTAAACATAAAAATTTTATTGTTAAGCAAATCTGGCGACATTAAATAGACAATTAAAATATTTTAATCTCTATAAATTGTTGTTACCTTCACACTGATTTTATTTTACTTAATATTTATTTGATTCTTCTTATTCTCATAAAATCGGTCATGTTTTTCCCTAGCATTGTTTAAAATTACTACAAGCAAAATATTTTAATTCTTTATTTTAACTAATTTTCCCAATTTGCTTTCTTCATTTTGTAATGTAACATACTAATTTTAAATACCTAATAATGAATTCCCTTAAGGAGAGAAAATGGCTTCATAAATAAGAAAAAAAAAACAATAACACGGTATTTGTTTCAATTTTCAATCCCTGTCTCATACGTAACTTTTAAAATACATTTTCGAAAAAATTTATTTTAAATGAAATTTATTAAAAAAGCAGAACAAACAACTTTGTAAAGTTTAAACTTTTTTTTTATCCATCTTTGCATAATTGATTAAATGCGATGAAATTAATGATTATTTAAAAGGGTATGAAACAGTTGTTTCAACTATTTATTTTTCAAGATGTTATTTTCGGAAACGAAACATTATAATATCTTTGTTGGGAATAAATTTCCAACGAATTCAATTAATAAACATCCCCATTATTTTTAACTTATAAATAAAACTGCATAAGATTAAATCAGTTACTTTCCAGTATTTCTAAATATCCATTTCGCTTTATTTATGTAAGGTTGTTTGTGAATATTTTAATAAAAGAATTCAAAAAAATTTTTTTAATAGAAAGATATTGTAATTTTTTAACTACTAAACTTCATTCAAATTTATTTTAATTAGTAACAGAATCTAGCATATGTTTTCAGATAAGCTATTTTTTGAATGAAAAAAACCAGTGGACTCTAGATGTTGATGAATTAAAAGGAGCAATAGATGAGACACGAGAATTTTGCACTCCTTGGATTACCAGGATTAGTAATAAATCCTGGCAATCCAAGTGACAAGTATTAAGTTTAAAATTACTTTGACAATTAACATTTCCATTTTCTCATTCAAATATATAATCTTAACTTGTATAATTACTTAAAAAATCTGCAACATATTAGTAGGAATATTTGAACTTTTGCCGACATTTTTATTTTTTATTTGATAAAATTATTCATGTCAGAGTTTTCAGCACATTTTTAAGTAATATGGCTTAGACCTTATTCAATTTAGCTTTGGGCTATAAAATTTTGAACAAATTATATTCAGTAAATAAGTTTATTCAGAAGAATAAAGCGAAAGAGCAAAAAAGATTTACGAAAGAAAAAAAGAGCTTTAGATTTTAAACGAAGTATATTCAATGAACTAATCAGAATATTCATTGAGCAGATCAAATTAAAGAATGTTTCAATGAAAAGTTTATTTAGTATTTCACATTTTTGTTATTATTTTGATTTCACTGCAACATGTTATTTCATAAATCTTTAAAAAAAATGCAGTATTTCTTATTTTTGAATTTAAAAAGATTTACAGTGGTGTAAAATGAAATACTAACCTCTCAATAATTTGCCCACTAATACTTGAAAATAATTTACGAATTTTAGAAAATATTTAATTTATGCATAGCAAATAATTTAGAGAAAAACTCTTAAGATATTGATAAATAAAAAATTGCTCAATATTTACAATTTTCATGTAATCCTACTGGGAAAATTGGTTTTTCAATGTTGTGTCATTTATAAGAATTATAGTAAACTAGAATATTAAATTATCACACAGCTATACAAAAGCTTGTATCATAAACACAGTATCTTGTATTATTTTTTCCTTTAATTATAATCCTAATTTAGAAAATTGATAAGTGAATGATGTTATGTGATTTCGAAAGGAAAGAAAGAAATGTTTTTTCAATCTTTTCTAAAACTGATAGGGAGCTTAGGAAATTAATTAAATGTAATGAGTATGTAAGTGTTAATGACATAAGCGATTCAGTAATTACGATTAAAATTTAAATATGAATAGAAATTTTAGGCGCATAAGAAGTCAATGGCAAGGAATAAAATGAAGATTTTTTAAATATCATTGAAAATTGGTGGCTGCTGAAATCTGATCTGTGCAGATTTGTCATTTCCTGCCATTTCTAGAAAAGTTTGAAAACTTTTGAAATTTTCACAGAAATAATTCAAAATATGTTTTGAAAATACATCTAAAATCCAATTTTACAATGTTAAATGGAGTTATTTAATTCCTTGTTGAATTGATGAAACCAGAAGACTTTATTCCTCATAGATTTTTAATCTCTGATTAAAAAAATTACCGTTTACTATGTAGTAAGATTAAGTATGCAATTCACTTCATTACCATTTCTTTGCATATATTAAATGAAAAATTATCGGATAAAAGGTATTTTTATGATTAAAAATATGAAGAAGTTTTCTAACTGATGATCAGTATTTATTAAAAATGATTAAAAAATCTATTATTATTTTTAATAAGTAGAAAATTTTATAAAACTAATTAAAATTTTTGGTAAGTTATGAAAACATTTTAGCAAGAAGGGTGTTCCGTTAAAGAATTTTCAAAATTGTATGATGTATAGTTTAGGCATGAGTTTAGTTACTGTCAAAACAATAAGTACATAACTATAAATATTTACAATTTTCGTAAGAATATTTATTTTCAAAAAATTATTTATTTTTTAAAGCTTCTTACATTTTTCCTAATGTAATATTGCATTGTTCATATCATTAAAATGAAATGTAAAATGCATTACTTTTGATCTAGGATTTATAATGTCCAGAAAAGATATTGCAGATGTTATAAAATTTGCTCACTTAGAAAATCTTTTCATTGTGGCAGATGAGGTATTAATAAAGTTTCCTTATAGATTGAAGAAACCGTCATTTAATAAGAATGCTTATTTTCAATTTTATTTCTGTTTAGGTTTATCAGTTTAATCTTTAACTGTTTGTTTAATTGTGTGTTTAACTGTGTGTGAGAACCAGTTTTTGTCATTTAAGAAGGCTATGATGAAAATGGATGAACAATATTGCAAACCGGAGTTGGCATCTTTCATGTCAGTATCTAAGGGTTATACAGGAGAGTAAGTCATGTTGTTAATTTTATTCATAAATTTTAATTTTCTTAAACTGTATTAAATGATGGAAAGATTATTCGGCAATGTTTTAAAAAAAATAACTACCAAAAATTTAAAAAAAAAAATGAATACAGTTTCTTTATAGACTGGATACTAAAACTAAGTTATAAATTCATGCCCACAAACAAAATAATGATTGTATTACTGCTGTCTTGTATTTTAGAAATCTAACAAATGCACAGTGACGAAACATGTGATATCTCTACAAAAGAAAAATTTTATCAGTATTAAATATAGGCAAATTTCAGGTACATATTGAAATGAAGAAATTCAAAATAGTAAGAGTATGACTTAAATAATGCAACGAATAATTTTCCATCTCCTTCAAGCTACACATGCTTGCATACATCTGTTCATTGAATTATATATTTTATTGGAATATTACTGTCGGCATTTCTTTCGGTGTAAATAATTACTTCGATGTAAAAGACGAAAAGGGACGTCAATGTTCAAGGATAGATTCCGGGTTCGCACAGCGCTGATGGAGTGTACAACTTCATCTAAACAGTTGATACCACGCTAACTCACTAATACAGTTATTTTATTGTTTGCTGTATGGTAGGTACTATGTACTGTATTGAAGAATTCTTTTATATAGGATTACCATAAAGAAAAACCATTAATATATGTAGTTACACTGAGAAAATGAATGTAAAAAGTGATGTATTTAATTAGAACAAATAAATTTTCTGAAAAATACAATTTTTATATGTGGTACCATGATGATCCCAAATAAGGTGGGATACTATACGAATAAACGCTAAATTTCAGACTACATTATTAAACTTTACAGTGGACGAACATTGTAAATAGGATTTAAAATTGTCATTTGGTATATTTGGGTCGGTAGAGTTTCCATAAAATCATTCAAATATGATCGATGGGTTAAAAGTCATTATATTATATCATACGTATAAGCATCCTTGCTTTACCTCAGCAACCCACTATTACTAAAAGATGAAAAGATACAGCTATTACCAGCATTGCTTTAATAATTCATACATCACGAACCGTAGGTCAAGAATTGCAACATGCGTCTGTACGAGCAGATCAACGCGAAGTTAGTAATGGATTATCAGCTCGGCTTTCTAACTTTAGCTATCCTTGATATGACATCACCTACAGGAGTGGTTTGAATGACAGAAATGATGTGACATAGTTTTTTTAGATAAATCTTCTCTTTTTAGCATCATTAAAATCAGATGGTCATCAGAATTTAAGGTAGTATGATCAGAGACGAGCCTGGAATGTTTTGAGATTGCATTTTAAAATGAAAATCTGAATCGACTGTCACTAATTGGGCAGGGAATTTTTTTGAAAATATTTTATGTATAACATATTTTATTTTTTACGTGAAACAATATTTTAGTATTATATCATATTCACATTATATATTGAACTATTTAACTTGATCTTTTTGAATTATTATGAAAATAGTGAATTTTCAGAATAACTTATCTAAAATATACCAGGTTATAAGTGACAATCCGAAAAAATAAATTTTGATCAACCTCCATGTCTTTTCCTTTACTTAAATTCTAATTTCAAAATAAATGCTAACATGAGATGTAAATTTACTCAGAGACATCTACGTAACTATTTATTGTGATTCGTCATAGGTTTGATATGATATACTTCTTACTTAAGTATCATACAAAATACTTCTTAAAGATTTTTTACAATTACATGAAAAACCAATAAAAGTTAATAATAATGGAAATTACAACATTTAAGGAATACAGCAGGTTCCTCAGAGGTTGTTCTTTCCTAAATAACAAGCAATTATTATGAGGGGTTAGGGGATATTTGTGATTTACATACAGTTCTATATTTTTTTATCTTTCTTACAAACTATGCGAGAGAATAAGTTTGGAAAGTAAATTTTCTTTCATTAAAATCAATATTTTTATTTGTATTTCAGGTGTGTATTTCCGAGTGCTTACATTGAAATAGTTAATCTCGATGTTCAACTGAAAGATGCATTCATTAATTTAATGTCAAACAGAACATATCCAACAATACCAGGCCAGGTTATATATAAATTTATTACTTTGATTAAAAAAGTGTATGCCAAATATTTATGATTTAACATCAGCAAATTTTAAAGAATCTCGAGAAATAATTTACACTTAATATTATTGAGAAATATTTTTACGAAGTTATTAAATTATCTCATTGAAATTTGTTAAGATTTTTATTATGATAGTAGAAATAACAAAATACGTAAGAATATTAAAAGATTGTGTAAATTTTGATTATCTTTAATTTAAGTGTTAAATCATATGATTATGGGATTTTTTTTATTTATCTTATCCCTTACAAAATAATTAGTACGAGGTTCGGAAGGGAATAAGTAATTAAATGGATTAAAACTTTAGTTTTACCAATTTGATATTAAATAAAATACTAATTAAATTACTTAAATGTAAAGAACAAGTTGTAACATTTTGCTTATAACTTAACTTCTAAAAATGTTAGAAATATATCAACTTTTATAATGTATATGTTGACTTGTGTCTCTACCTGCTTTGATATTCTCATTTAATGAGATCAATCGAGTGTTCGAAAAATTAGAAGACTTCTGTCACCAGGACGCAGAAACCCTATAGGTAAACTGAAATATTTCATGCATGCAGTTCCAGTGAATTGATTGAGAATATTCGTATTCGATGTTAAATGGCACTCTCTAGAAATGTGCCGTAAAATTTATGGTTTCCTCAAAATGAAAGGATAAAATTAAATGTTTATTTATGTCTTTACCACTATCTACTAGTTTATATTGATAGTGTGTAAACTAGATAGATTACACACACTACCTAATATGTATTTAATATAAAATTTAAGGATTTATTTTTAAAATATAAATTATTCGACTGCATTACTTCCTACTATACTTATAAACTTTATATATTTAAACTACAGTAATTTTATTGATACTTGCAGTTCATTTGTTTCTTTTTAGAAGAATTCTCTAGACAAACTTTAAAAGAAATCGTTCATTCTTACTGTTATTTTAAATTACAGTCTTTAATGTTTGCCATATTTGTTATCGATTGTTTTCTGTTAGGAATAAATAAATCAAAATTGAAAAATATTTGGAAATCTGAATCTTAATGTTTTAAATTTTATGGAAATATTTCCCTGTTTTTTTATTTTTAAATTGCTTTCTTCTTCCAGATAGTTATGTATTGTATGACGAATCCTCCTAAGTTATGTGAACCTTCATATGATTTATTTGAAAAAGTAAAGCTTTCTTTATAAGATCATGAAGAATTTTTTATTATTTAAATTTGCATTAAATGTTCATTAAATGTTTCTTTATAAAATTTGTTTTTCTCTTCCAAGAGTCAAAAAGAAGGCAATAAAACAATTTATTTCTTAAACTTTTTGTTACAAATGTATCTTAAATGTCACTTAAAATACGTCCTTCCTAAAAGTCTACACTTCTTCATAAAAGTATTCAGTACTTTTGTTTTTAGTGTAACCAATGTTTGCTAGCAATTAGGACCCACAATAGATACAATAATCTTGTAATATTAATTTATTTAACATTAAATAAATAAGAAAATAGGATTTTTATTAATTTAATGTTCTAATAAAATTTTTTAGAAATATTTGTTTTGTACAGAAAATCTAAAATAGTCAGTATTCTTCTATGGAGAATACATATTTCATTGTCTAATTCAACAGTTTGCTGAAATTGTTTGCTGAAATTGCTTTTAACTTTAACCAAGCCCCCTTTTATGTTCCTAGTGTTTATAATTCAATATTATGTCATAAAGAAAAATATTTAATTTTTTAGGATGTGAGTATAGTGTAAGACTCCTTTAAACTATACTTAATTGGAATTTTTAATTATTTAATGACCTAAAATGAAATTCGAAAACATAATATGCAAGAAAGATGAAATATCACGCCAATTTTTTGCATAATTTTTATTACATATTCTAATGCACATATTCGTTTCAAATAAGTCCACATTTATACGATCTCATGCATATAAGTGACTGGAAATAAGATATTTTAAAATCATGAATGAAAGGCTGTCAATCACATTTTTTTATACATTTTATTGGTGATCATTTAGTTGCATAATATCACGTTGTATGAATGTTGACTCCCTCTTATATAAATATTAACAACAACGCTTATATTTGTATTATTTTTGTCATTCAGGTGTTGAAAAAAAGTTATTTAATCTCTTGGTCAAAATGCATGCTGGGAAAGTAAATACAAATATTTTGTGTTAAAAATGTATTAATTAGCTAATTAGTTTACTAGATTAATTATTTAAACACTCACACACACACACACACATATATATATATATATATATATATATATATATATATATATATATACAATAGTAAAAATCTAAAACTATTTGGAATGATTTATGACTTTTCTAGGCGTAGTAGAAAAAAGAATGAGATAAGAACTAACAGACAGGAACTAATTTTGATGATATTAAACCAAATAAAAATGTCTGAATACGAATATTTTTTTATAAAAAAACTGTTAGAAATATTATTTCTTATCAAATAACTTACGGTGAAAATATTGAAGGGTGCATAATTACCAAACGGAAATACTGAAAAGCTGAGAAATAATTTTATTTATCTAATAAATTCATGGAAATACATTTGTGATCAACTGTTGTGTTCAAAGAAGTATATTTGCGTAATCTACATCAATGAACAAAGTCGTTGCATAGGCTATGAATATACATTCTGAGGGACATATTAACAAAAAACATTAAAAGAGATATAAAAGCAACATGTTTGTTATAAAAAGAAAAACAAAAAATATACAATTTTCTTTTTAACATGACGGAAATTCTAAATATATTTTCAAAAAAACAAATGATTTGTTAGAAAAATGTAATGATATATATGAATAGAAACCTCAGTCACATTAACCTTGAATGTGATTAAAGTTTATTTTATGAACTGCACCCTAAAATTATCAACCATCCGTTTTAAAATATTAAAACTGGAGAAGTACTTAAAGAAGAAAAAATTAAATGTTTTACCCTCAAAAATTAATGAAATAATGTCAAAAGGAATTAATAAAACTCAAGGGACAAGTATAAAAAATACTACATTTTAAATTTGAAGCATTTTATTTGCTGTCCTTTTACGTTTTCTTAAAATATTTAAATGATGGATTAAATTCTGGTATGTAAAATTTTTTTGGTGATTTATTTGTCATAACTATAACAGTATTATCTTTAAAAAGATTTGTTTCCACAAAATAAAGCTTAATTTTATACTGTTAAATTTATTACTAAAGCGAGTTTTTATTAAAATTTATCAGAAGTAATTAATTTATTTAGATGCTGCATTAACGTTATAAGTGTATAGGTAATGTACATTTTATATGAATTACCTTTGTGATTTCAGTGATATTTCAACTGGTAATGAATTTATTTGAATGTCGATAGAAGTTTAAAATAATTTCATGTATGATATCTCAAGAATTCATATAGTCAGTATGAAAATTGATACGCTAAAATTTGTTTTGTAACCATCTAAACAGAAAAACTAAATAACTGATATAAATCTAAGGCCTCATATACTATATAAGAATTTATTTTTAAAATAACTATTATATCAAATCAAGTGCATATTTAAAGTTATTAATTTTTTACATGCAAATGATATTCCATACTGAATAGGACCATCTAAGTACTCATATTATTAAGTTTATTTTATAAGTAAATTATATTTCCTATAAATGGAAATTAACTGTCCATAAAACAATTAAAGTCTAAATTTTATCAAATATTGCCCTCTTTTTTAATGTAAAATGCTTTTCTTATTTTGAAAAAGACAGTATATTCTTTAAAAAATAGCTTTCTCCTATCTCATGAAATTTTCTTGTAAAAGATAAAAGTTGTAACTTACCGTCAAAATATTCACAGGAAAAAAATAGTATCTTGGAGCCCTTAAAGAACCGAGCAGAATTTTGTTATGAAAAATTTAACTGTATTGAAGGCCTATCTTGCAATAAAGTTCTTGGAGCTATGTATGTATATATCCACGTATTTATCTCTCAAAAAAGGCGTTAACCGAAGCTTAAGTGAGTATAAAAAGTATAGCATTTCTGATAGCATTTAAGTTTTTTATTTCTTTTATGGATTATATCCAAAATGAAAATTCAAAATTTCATAATATAGTGAGTCATATTTGTTAATTTATTTAGATGAAAACAGTGATTTTCAAATGGGAGAAAATTTTTTTGCTACAAAAATCGGAGAAAAAGAAACAATTTTACTCAAAAATGAATATGTGAACTATTTAAAATTAAAAAAAAAATGAATATTCCCCTTTTTTTCCCTTATTTCTTACATAAATTAAATCTAATATTATTATTTTAAAATCGTAGGTATGAGGAGAAATACAAATTAGTACATAAAAAGCATTGTGCTTCAATCAAAATACTGGTAGTTATTTGATGTACCAAGATGTATTTTTATAAAAATGTAAGTGCTATCAAATTTTTTTTTAAAATTAAATTCCTTTAAATTCATTCCAGGGTATTGGAATCATATAAACAGCGTTGTTAATAAAGTAATCCATTTCTTTAAAAAATGTGCTAGAGCCACACATATTAAGTTTTGTATTCAATATTCCACGTGGAAAGCTTGCGACGTAAAATTTGCTTTTTTCATACCAATTAAACTTGTTATACAAAATTTAAGAAATTTAGTATGCAAGGAAACATTTCTCAGCTATTTAGATTAATAAAACATTATTTTTAATTGTTTGTTGTATTTCTTCTCTTCTCTAATATTTATTTACAATATTTTTGCCAAGGCCATTACTTAGATGTTTTCAAAGTACTCATTTTTATCTTCGATCATTTTATTAACAACTCTTATGAATTACTGTACGACATTATTTTTAATTACATTGTTTAATAATTTTTCAGATTATAGTATATAAATATAACAAATGTTATAAAATATAACAATATGTCATTATGTCATATGACTTACTAGATGGAAACAAAGTATTTTAAGTTTTGTAGAAGTGTAGACATCAATTACAGATATGATGTAATAAAGATATTTTATTGTTGTGAGCACTCTTCCCAATCAAATATAAGCTAAAGCGAGTTTTACCTTCGTGTTACAAGCCACTGTTTCATAAATTTTAAAAAAGAAAACTTTCTTTTACCAATAAAATGTTTCCTTTTTAATTTTCAGATATTTATTTAAATAATTTATCACGAAATTTTGTTAAAAATTCAAAATTTACGGACTTTTGACTAGTTTTAAAAATATTTTGGTTTAATTTATAATTTATTTGATAAAGGAAATATTAGCAATATGTTGCTGCCTTCAAGAGAAATTTTTCGATTAAAGTATAACATACTTCTAACTAGTCTAATACAAGTAATGTTTCACATTTGTATGAATATTTATAGCAAAGAATATTGAGTAATTCTTGTTATTTGTTCTTTTTAAAGGATTTGAATCATATCATTACACAGCATCGGCATCGGGTTAAAATTCTTATAACTGATTTTTCTTTGAAACAGGTAATTTGAGGCCACCATTACTGGTTAGAAATTCAATCATACTTGGAAACCCTTATGTTTATTTCTCTGAAAAAGAGGCTCATAAAAATGATGCAATAGTTATCGCAACAGTCATAAATTTTGACTATAAGATAACTTCTATTGTGCAAACACTCTTTCCTAATAAAATAGTTTTAAAATAAGAGTCCTTATTTCAGCTTTCATGTTGTCATGGATTTCAAACTGCTTGAAGTAATTTTACAGCTAAGAGTCTGCTGCTTCATCCGTTTTCTTCCCCTTGTTTGTGAACCCTGTCACAAAATAATCTTGGAAAACATTTTGCAATTACGATTGTTAAATTCATCAAGAAAACAATTACTCTCTTCTTTATATATTTCTGGAAGTTATATCACGGATAAAAAATATTTAATAAACTAATTTATAAAAATGTCTTACATAATTTTAATCTTTTGTTATTATTCAAACTGTTGACCAATTACAGTCGGATAGTAAGAAAGTTGATGATTTAATCATTAGATTTAAAATCTAAACATTACCCATTTTCGCTAAAATTTATAAATTTAGATTAATGATTTAATGAGCTCGTACAAAGGAACTAAGATTTTTTACCTACATATAATATATTTCAAAACAGGTAACAGAAATTTATCTAACAATTATCCTCTATTTTTCTTAAGTTAGATACATCTATTAATGAAAATATAATTGAAAGTTATTGTTAAGCGTAAGTAGATATCAATTAGACCTACCGCTGAGCAACTTACACTTCGTTGATATTGCTTTTGGGTTCATTCAATTTTAATCAATCATTTAAAGAAAAATTTCGTAGTAAATAATACAAAATTCTATTCATCAGAAAAAAATAAATGTTTATTGTCATTACGATTTTTAAATTATCTTCATTTCATAATTGTGAAAAAAATTATTTCTAATTGATTTCACTGCTTTTTTCACAAAACTGTTGGTTTATAAAAACTGCAAACTTACATAAGGTTCAAGAAGTTTTAATTTACATCTCTTACTTTAATTAATGTGAAATGGTTAAATAATACCTTTTATTACGCATCATTCACTTTATTTAGGAAGATATTTTTTGGGGGGTAAATCTTAAATGGTTCACACAGAGTTAATAGTAAGCGTACTTAAGCTTCAAATTCATTGGCTTTTAGTAAGTAAGAATCGAATCATACATATTTAATTAAAAACTTTAAAAAAAAATTTAATTACACAGTGTAACTTACTGAGACTGTTTTTGTGTCTTTGAATATGTCATTATGTTTTCTTTCGAAATAAAATAAATCTAATATCAACTTCCTGGGATTTATGATAAAAGTCTTTTTTCATTTTTATCTCTAGAGTACAATGACATCTGTATTTTTGACTTTGCGTGCAAGAATTTAGTCAGGATGATTAATATATGTCAACAAAATTTTTTTATGCATGGAACTCATTTTGAGTTTACTTCAAACAGACTCTTGCATGTGGATAGTTAGAATTGCGCATGTGTTCATGTGTCACATACTCATGTTTGATATTTTGAATGAGTAATTTTTATTAATATGGTAAATAAATTTATTCATCAGTTTTTTATCATAAGTTATACTGGTTAATATTAAGTATTATTTAATCTTACAATATTGACTAAAGAATGTCGTTTTTAATTTTTTTAACACTCCACTAATACTAAAAAAATTACTGATTTTTTTTACAACTGTCATATATTCTAGTATAAATAGTTCGTTGTATTAGTTTATAAAGTTTGTAAAAAACGCAGCTACAGCTATATTGAGATACTTATAATTCCATATTTTTTTATCTACCATATTTTGTAGGCTCGAAATTTAACTCCAGATGAATTTTATACATTACAACTTCTTGAAACAACTGCAATTTGTGTCCTTCCAGGACTTCATTTTTGACAAAAACAAGAAACATCATTTTAGGTAAAAAATGCAGATATACAAATACTTGCTTAATAAATGTGGTAATGAGTTCATTGCTGATAAACACAGTCTGCAGGACATAAAACTGCTCCATATAATTGTACAAATGATAATATTAAATCCTAAAATTATTCTTTAATTGCTTTTACAGTTATATATTCCATATTTTGCACAATATATTCTCGCCATTGTATATTAAGTCATTAATACCTTACCCATATGACTAACATTCTCAGAAAATACACTCTCATTATAGATTAATTCAATCAAATATTTATAAAATTAAAAAAAATATTTTTACATAGTTGAAAAGAAAATGTTGTGTAACAAATGGTGTTGTTACTTATGACACTTGACGGAACAAAGTTCGCCCGTTTGAGACTGAGCGAATGAATTCAGAAAACAATTCAGGACTCTGTTCAAGAGCGTCTTCCGTTTTTGAACAGAGCATTCCAACCATGAGGGTGGAACTACGATTTTGGCACATAGATAGCAGCTTTATCTGGGTCTTCAAATTTAGAGATAGGAAAACACAGAAGACCCAAGACCTTTCTCCTAACACACCAGAGATATTAATTTGGAATGAGAACAGGTAGGACATTATGACTACAACATTTTTTACGCGCCCCAGTCGCCATTAGTGCACACGACGGAACTTCGGATAAGCCGGGATTCGAACTCTCTACTTTCCGGTGACGAGAACCACACCTTAACCAACCAGGCCACCACGTGGTATAACAACTGTCTTATTTATTTAAATTAACTGCCTTTAATATAAATATTGCTTCATAAGTTAGAGGACCATTTAAACATCTTTCAAAATATTCTAAAATAAGATACATAAGTGTAGTTTCCATGTATAAATAGAAAGGATGCGTTTTCCTCAACACATTAAAAGATCCCAAGAAAATAAACTTATAACAATCGTCATTGAAGGCAACGTGAATGAAGTCAATTGTTCTTCGTAATCGAATAACAAACTTCTAGAAGCGTTATTATACACATACTATGATATTGTGCCATACAAAATGATTTTACGTCACTATAATTATAGTAACAATATAGAGGAGTTAGATTAAGTTTGCATGTATGAGCCTATATATCATTCAGAATGGTAATTTAGAATTAAATAATCAGAAGGTGGTCAGATTAAATATAAAGATTTTATGTCATGCTATCTTATAGTCCTGATTATTAATTTCCTTCACTGCATAAAAATGCCATTATATATTAAGCAACTTGATTTCTGGGATATATTTTCGAAACACTAAAAATTATCATATTAATTTTGCATATTCTCTCAACTTAAATACGATCAAATATTTGAAACACACTTTTATAAAATACTATATACTGTATCAGTATTACACTTTGATAAAATATTGATACATAATTATTGCCTCCCTCGCTGTCCGAGATTTAGTGATAGCACCTTTTAGAAAGAGAAATAATTCTTTAAAGATATTTATTGACAATATTATATTTTCTATGAAACGAAATTGCGCAGTGCAACTACATGATTACTTATCATATTAAAATTCCGTTATTCTCTTCCAACACTATTTTTTGCCATTTGCGTTCCTCGAAATTAATGTTTTAGAGAATCTTTTCATATTCTAGACATAGGTTCAAATATTAAAACTGTTATACATGATCTTTTGTCATTTATTTTTCTATATAATGATGGATTTTCACGGAATTTCTCCAACTTTTTGCTTTCTTCTTCAATTTTCTTGAAATTAAGCACTTAGTCCGGTTGTAAATACTAAAAAAAGATAATTATTAATAATGATGGAATGATCTATAACTGTAGTGTTGCAAGTGCATATATAAAAGAAGAATGTTATTTACTATGTGAGGCTACAATAAATTTTGCATAATTTCCTAAAGATTAGGGAATATAAATACGTACTTCATCAAAAAAAGAGTATCCAGTGATTCAAATGTGGTTTATGGTCGTTTCGTCATTATAGTAAAAAATATTAGACATTATCTATGTTTGGAACATTTCCGAAAAAAGCACTGAACACTAAAATTCAAAACATAAAATTAGAGTTATCTTGATATAACACTTGTAAATTTAAATAATGCAATGATATGATGAGACTTCAAATAATATGAATGCTCTTTTCCTAATAAAATATCTCAATAAAGAGAAAATTCAATACAATCAGGGTTTCTATTTAAAAATGTAACTATTTCTAGATTGAAAATGACTATAAATTAATCTTTTTCATTTAATTAACAGTTTCTTTACAAAGCACAAATTAACTAACAATTCAATATATCAAATTAATTATCATTAAAAAGCATGTTTATTGACATTCTTATAACAGAAAAAAGATGGCAAACTTAAATTTAAAATTTGGGTTTAGGCTGTTTGTACTATTAGTAAACTTAATGTGATAGAGCAAAAGTAATAAAAAATAAAAATATTTAATGAGATGCAGTTTTTTGGAGTAAAACATGAAGAGAATATTTCAATTGATAAATTGTGAAGAGTCAGAATCAAATTAAAATGCTAGAATTTTAATATGCATTTAGTGATCTTTACTAAATATGCATTTTGTAAAACCTTAATAGCAATGACGTCACACATGTTTTACATGTAGAAAAGTTACGATCTCAGCGAAAAATTATCTAGGCAAAATTGCAATTTATTTTATGTAATATAAGTAAGGAATTTATATGAAAATAATAAGTACGTCTAGAATATATGATACATTCAAAGTATTATGTACATAAAAGAAAAAACAACTCATACCATCTTCGCCATTTGACTAATTATGTGTAATTAATCCTAATTTGTAAGAATAATAAATTAATTAATGTTGTATTTGCAGAATGATATTTTTGCCTTAGATGGATTGCCTGAAGAAAATTAATGAATGAATTCTAGAGTTTCATGTAAAATTTATAGCGAAATATAAAGATTTATAAAAATGATAAAAAGTTTTTCAAAATTGAAATACTATTGTGATTATAATTAATGAAAGACTAATATATTTAGTGACTAAATGTATTAAAAGCAGTAAAATTTTGTGTTTTAATTTTCGTTCATTTCTAACATTAGAAAATAATATTTTAAAAATAATAGTATATTATAAAACAATATAAGTCTTAACAACACGTGTCAAAATTAAAGTAATTTTCACTATTCTCCTTTATTTCTTATCTTCTATGCAATAATGTATCAATAATAAACATATTTACTGTTTCTTTACTAAAGAACAAGAAATAAAATTACTTACTTTAATGTAATTATACATACAATTCAGGAAGGCAAATATTGTGTCGTATTCTATTGTATATCATAGGAAGTGATGAATGAGATAAGGCTTTTAAAATTATTTACATTTTATGCAAATATTAATAATGGAAGCATTATTAAAATTTGTATTATTAATATTTGCGTAAAAAATAGAAAGCATAGATTGGAGAAAAATACATAAATTTTCACCTATATTATCAATACAAAGAACAATGAGGAAATCTTACGAATCATCATTAAAACAATTCAGATGATTTTTAGTACTTTTTTAATTTTGAAATCTGAATATTTTGTAAATGTTTGAAAGAAAAATATTTTAAAAAAACTAACTTGTATTTAGGAGAATATCTCTTAAAAATTTCTAAAAAAAAAAAAAAAAAAAAAAAAGCGAGAAAGGGAAAATGATTTTCACAAAATTGATTCTAGATTTTCTGGCAGGCAATTATCCACCCAAGGTCAGAATATTTCACTTAACGCCTTTAGCTATGAATGAAATATGTTTAAGCTATTGTTTGAGAAGCAAGCTTATTTTTTCTCTTAATATTTAATGGCGTTCAAATCGTCTAATATATATATGGTTTATAAACCTTTTTTTTTTTTTTTTTTTTTTTGTAGAGAGCCAGCCATACTATGTATGGGTGCGCTGCTCCACTTTGTGAATATTTAGTGAACTATACAATTTATCAAACCCTTGTGAATTATACAATTTATTATTAAATGTATATAATATTATTGTGTAATAGCACTTCTCGTTTAAAAGGTTTTAAAGCACATGGTACGTGATAATTGCTCTGTCAGCTAGTGCTAAGAGATGAAAATATGCAGAAAAATGGGGTTTTACATATTATGAAATTTCAGCATAAAAAGTTTGCTTTTATGTTAGATAAAAGGAGTAAATAATTATACAAGAAAGTAAATAATAGTAGTGATACAGGAAGTAAATAATTATTTATAGATCTTCAGCTATCTTGCAGAATTGCTGGATCAAAACATTTAGCTGGATAGTTTTATTATATGGTTAATATCCTACAACTTAATGCTTACTTTGTTAAAAATTATACTTTATACAATTTCACTGTTAAAAATTTATGTTTTTTAACTATGAAAACTGAATTTTATGATTTTTCCTTGAGCAACTTAAATGTGATTTAGATTGTATACAAAGAGATTAATAATTCTGCATTTTAAATTTTCAAAAGTTATGAATTTTGATACAGATAAAGATATTTTTTAAAAAAATTACTTGATGAAAACACTGAAATGCATCAGAAAAATAAATTACATTGGATAAAATATAGTCGGCATTGATTATATATATACTTCTATTTCAAATATCATATTTTAATTATTAAGTATTATGTGGGGAAATTTAAGAAGCCATGTCCGAAAAAAGCATTTAAAAATTGCTTTCAAATACTTTGAAAAAGAGCTTTTGTTTCTTAGAAAACTTTTAAATTAATTGGAATCATGAAGCAAACCTGATTTATTGGGGGTGTTTTGTAACAAATACGAAAAAGGAGTAACTTCAAAATTTTTTACTTATTTTTTGTTACATGATTTTAAAATACATTTTACGATTGCATGTAAAATATTCATTTATCAAATACATCAGGTTTACTTTTCTAAATGTAAGAGATTTTAATTAAAATGAAATAATATTTAAAAAATACAAGAAAAATACAATAATTTTAAGTTAAAGTTAAGTGTGCGTACGGTTTTCATTATTTATGTATAATCTATGAAATTAATAACCACGATTTATGTACTTATGAAATAATAAATAAGCAATAAATAAAACTAGATATGAAATAAATATTTTTCATTGAAAGCACTTTTATCACATTACATTCAGATAACATATTCAAATTATATAGTTAAACATCTGAAAACTTTTAAAAGTAATACATATGCTAAAGTTTCCGTACAATGCTACAAAAAAATTAGATTTTGTCAATAATTGCTAATTATTGGCACATAGTACAATGAACATATCAGTTGTGTTTGTTTATAATATTACTAAAAAATAAGATTTAATAATCAGTTTATTTATCATGTTTTTTCATTTTACAGGAAATGACACATTCATATTACATCTAAAACATTTTATTTTATTCTTCTTTGTGACTAAAATAAATTAAAATAAAAGTTGTGTCGTCATAACAAATTGGTCTACATATAAAGTCATTCTAAGACAGATTTGTTGTAATCATTAAAAACCTTACAGGCATTAAAAACAAGGAAATCAATAAGCAAAAAATGCTTACGAAGAATCTGAAGAAAACATACTTGTGTGCCCTTTTTTACTTAATATTGAAAAAAAGCATACACAAGTACAAATATCCAGAAAAATTCAATACTAAAATATAAAACATGTATATTTGTTTTACATACATTTATCTAAAATGTGTAAATTGAGCGTGACAAGATAAGACACATCATTGCACTGCAGACTGAAAAACAAATAATTTAATGAAATGAAATATTATCAAAATAAATTTTAAAAATATTATCAAAATAAATTTTAAAAATGAATTTTATTAATAATTAAAAAAATGAACGGGACTTTTTTATCTCATGAAAAAATAGATATTATGATTATTAACGATATATATATTCAAACGACAGAATTTTATTTTTTATTTTATGAAAATATATGAAGAAGGGGATCGTGTTTAACACCGAATCCCATATTTTCTAATAAGCCAAAAATTCAAAAATAGGTTTAGAAATGTGCTCAGGTCTGGTTTTTAAGAGTATATATTTTTTTCTACGTAACAAAAGTAAAAAATACATTGTACAAGTTAGCAAGTTAATTTTTATATGTGAGATATATTGTGAGATAATGATTTAAAATACTGAGAAATGGCTCTATTTAAGTAGTTAAACTAAGCAAAATTAACTGTATCTAGAGGGCGGATATTAATGTGAAATTAAATTTTTGATAAAAATATTCCTAATTCATTTATTAATTTATGGAGGTACAAATATTTCCCATTTAAGAAATAGTTTTTCATGATTACTTGAGTTTTTAGAAACTTAAATGAATTTGTGTTGAAAAATTCCATTTCGTTTAATATAATTATAACTGTTTTACAGAAGTAAATATATGTATTCATTATAACTTTTAACAAAATAAAGTTAACATTTATTAAATTTAATACTCATCGCTTGCTCCATTTGAAAGTTTAGTAAGCACAGACTTAATGTAATTTTGTTTTGCATATAATTGTTGTGGTTCAGTTAATGTATATTTAAGCGAAGAAATATATTTAGCGTTCTTAAAATTTTGAAATATGATAAATAATTTTATTTTTTTTATAATTTATTTTTAATTTTTAATTGTAGTTTGCACTTTTCAAAAAAAAATTTGACAAATTTACTATCATGCATTGTGATATTTTCCTGTCCCACGTTACAAAATTTCAGGGTATTCAATTTACGATTCAAATTCAAAATATTTAAATTAAAATTTACTCACAATTATTATTATTATTTTAGTTAATACTTTCTTAAAAATGCCCTACATTTTTCGAAAAGAATTTTTAACTTTTAACTAAAATCGTTTTTAATATTTTACATTTACGCATGCAAAGTCTGTCTAAATTATATCAGTTCAAAATGGTCAGAGCACTATGCTCTGTATTTACACATACATTTATTAACTTAAAACATACTTATTGAATCAAAAGCAACAAAGAATTTACACAGACGAATTCATCTATCTATTAAATATAGAAGCTTCTCTACGTTTACATAGATAATTTAACTTTAAAATGTGCAAACAATTATTACCAAGATGAATTATCTTAGACCAATATTTTAAATAGGCATAAACTTAAATAAGTACTGCTTTGATTATTAATTATTTCACAAAATTGATTTAATTAAGTAAATCCGTAGATATTTGATAAAAAATATAAATTAATTAAGTTAATGATTATTTGCGTTTTCTTGCGTTCTCATTTGTTTAATGACAGTACTTTATATTTATTATAATTACAATACATATAGAAACATCCTAATCTTTATTGGAAATTGTTTCCTGAAAATAAAAGAAGTAATTCAGATAATATGATCAGGATAGTTGAAAAAAATAATTGTCACAGGAAATATGTCCCTGGATATATATATATATATATATATATATATATATATATATATATATATAACATTTATATAGCATTTTAAATGTAAATCATAAGTATATCATATAATGATGGAAATAAATGATAAAAAAACCGTAAAAATAGTGTTATGAATTAAATAAAGAACATTAATTAATTCAATACATCGTCACAGAAAAATGTTCACTATTCAATAATGTCCATGTAGAACATCTAATCTATTCCATTTAATTTCATTATCACAGGATTGAATATAATTCCATGTGATGAGAAATTTATTGACATCCAATACAGAAATAAATACCAAAAAGGAAACTCTTTTCTAAGAAAGTTCATATACAGTCAATTTCCTTTTGTAGTTTGATAATTACTTTTTTTAAGGACATTCTTACATGATCTTACAACAAAACAACACTGTAAAACATTATTGACACATGATTCAAGAAGATACACAAAGCAAAGCTATAGTATGGCGCTTTGGTCAAGTTCATATATATATATATATATATATATATATATATATATATATATATCATGCATGTAAAAACAAAAATATTCACTAAGTAACACTGTGCTAATAATTTCTTGATAAAATTGAAAAAGTTGGTGAATGTTTACTGTAAAATAATAAGTTCCCATCTTAAACATGTGTTTTTAAAATTTTTTATTAAAGTCAACAAGAAACGTTTCTACGAAAGAATGATAAGAATAAATGTTTTTCTTAAGTATTCCGGACTACATTGTTTTTCCTCCTTGATCAGAGGAAAACTACAATTATATATTCAATTTTATTTAATATATATTATCATATTATACCTCAGATATTTTATATATCTGAAATCACTAAGTAGTGTATATATGATGAAAGTATTCTAAACTTCAGTCTTTTCTTATAAAATTGCTGTTATGGAATAAATTCTGAAGTAATTATAAAAAAAAACGTCGTATATCAATCTATTTTTAGTTAAGTAATTCCAGTGTTTCAGAAATTCAATGTAAAATTTCAGTGATAACCTAAAAAACAATAAAATACACGTGGATATTATTTGTGAATTAACTTTAAAAAAAACTTAAATTAAACAAGATAAATTTTATTTGTATACTTGCCCATATATTCTACTTTGAAATAAAAGTATTTTATATTAGATTTAGTAGAATAAGTTTAAACAAAAAAAATTGTGTTAAGTTAAGAACTATGTAAAAAATGTATTGAACAAAATGTTAGTTCGAAATTTGTACGCGCATTTCATATGTATATTTAGTATGTTAAAAAAGTATTTTTGTTTAGATTTATTTAAGAAACTAACTTAGCTAACAAACTTAAATAAATAACTTTCATAAAATTGCTTAGGTTTAGTGTATTTATCGGTGTAAAATAAAATATGATGGAGTTAACATTTTTAATTTTATTATTCATTAAACTAGTCATATTAATATTAATAATCATAACATTAGTTGTACCTCTATAAGGTAATTAATTTGATTAATTTCTGACAACTCCCACAAACGTTTAAAATTTTCAATTTTACTTTTTATCTGCAATATTTCTTTTTACATTTATTATACCTGATATTTGTGATAACATCTTAATTACTAAGCCAAACATTTTGAAACTGTTATGTTAAAATAGCGCGTTTGTATATAAATAAGAAAAAAATGGATTTTGTGTAGTGGAGTTTTTATTTATTTTATTTTAGTATCGATGAAAATAATAAGAACTTACATAAAAAAGTAACCGTTAACTACATTACCGTTAACCCCTCTTTAAAAATAAAATATCAAGGTAACATAAACAAACCAAAAAAAATCATAATTAGATTTGTAGTGAATATAGCTGGATTTTTCTTCTGTACAACATAATAATCAAAGCTACTCTAGAGTGTTCATTTAGTTTATATATCCATAGGATTATAATACAAATTTTAAAATATTTTATTTATTGAATGGAATTGTTAATGAAATTTATCTCTCCAATACCAGATAAAATATTGGTCTGCGTATTGAATAAACAAAAAATATTGTATTTTAAAATTCAGCGAAGCCCATGCAATATTATAGATTTTAAACTATGAGTTAGTACATATTTTTTGCATTTAAAATATTTAACATTTTGAAATCTAAATTTGTTTTTGTTAATAATTGTAACTACTTTAAGCGAAAATTATTTCACCGTTTAAAGACAAATTAAAAATATCAATGAATTTAATATAAAAAAATATCATATAAAAAATTATTCCTTTAATTTTATTATAATTATTTATACTTGAAATATGTTTTTAAAATTCAAATAAGTTTTGTAAACTAAAATATTAATTATAATTTTAAATTAAACTCATCCATTTATGCTCGTTTCATCAGCTATTAAGAAAAACACATGCAATACATAAAGTAAACAGTTCTAATATTATAGGCATTTTGCCTGAATATAATATGGTATTTATTTATTCAAACATTTTAGTTATTGATTTTTGGCATGGTAATTTTTACGTTTAATGTTGCATCGAATTAAACTTCGATAATATGAAAAAGGAGCTAGATGATCTCCAATTCTGTATATACGGTTTTGTCATCCCAACACACGCCAAATATTGATAACATCTTTTTTAAATCCTTTCCGCTTAAGCCAGTTTCATCTTTATAGGTGTGATTGTTAACTGCAAACCGCGCGATTTATCTTTATGAAACAAAGATTCACAAAGAAGAACAAAACATGCTTTCCACAAAGATAATCTCGATTTATCTTTATGAAAATGTTGAAGTAAAATCTGTATTGAGCTTATTTATTTATGTTTCATTATGAAATGTTAAATACAAATGCCACCTAAGAGAAGAACTATGTTATATACTGTAGAGTCGTACACCTCTAATATTTTAATTTAAAAAAGCTCTGAAGCCCTAGTAACTTACCATGCAAATATTATCCTTTGCTGCATCAAAAGCATGCATATTCATATCATATAACATCAATAACGAAAAAATAAATTAAAATTAGATGCAAACCTGCTCTAAATTCTTAAATAACTTAACAGATTATTAAAAATAATTTAAAATTGTATATTTTCATCTCCATTTATTTTATGTATTTATAAGTCAGTACGCAGATTAAAGAGTGAGATAAATCAAAGATTTAGATACTTTGTATTTAGTAGATTATTTCTGTAAAATGTCTGAAGAAAAACTTCATTATAAATTATTAAAGGTATCTGAAATTTTAAATTTCATGCCATGATCTCGTACCATTTTTTTAAAGCTGCTTGAAAAAAAATATTTTAAAACTTGTTATTTGCGCCTTTTTTAGATTTTTTTTAAAATTATTATTTGACATTTTTCTTAAATGTGCCACAGATTTTATGTTTTACGTTTTTTATCTTTAGGAAACTGATAAATTTTTCAATCAATAAATTTATCATAAAATAGTTTTCTTCTTAAATTTGAAATGTTTATTGAAATCATTTGAATTATAACATAATATTTTTGTTTGAAGCTAGTTAACAAAGATCTTTTAACAAGAAATTAAAAAATGTAATATTTTATTATAGGTATATGGCAAATAAAATATATATTTATCAACTTATTTAAAAGATTATTTAATATATTTTTTGTATTTTAACAATTACATTTGATCGCATACTTCTTATACATATAAATTCTTAATATTTCCTTAATTAAAAATGTCTTTCGAAAATATATATGTGAAACCTAATTATCTGTTATAAATAATATTATTTACAAGTTAATTTTACTGATAGGTTTATTGTATACAAAGGGAATTATATAAAATTTTAAATTCATATTTATATGAACTATATGCTTTAATAATAGGGTATATTGGATATGTATAAAGAATTCAGAAGACTTGCCGTTAATGAACGTAAATTTAGATTTTTATTACAGTGTGTAAAATTAACTAATCCAATATTTATAGAACGAAAAAGAATCTATTCATTTTAATACAAAATTCAAAGCATCAATAAAAGCAATGCATAAGTTTTGCTTGTGGTTAAATTTTAGGAAAAAACTTCAAATACGAAGAGTTATCAACATAAAATTATGAAAATGTAAAGATTAGTTGAGATTTGTTTTGAATTTCAGTAAATAATTTTATTATATTATGTTGAACAAAATATGATTGAATGATTGATAGCATTTAAAATGTCTTAGTATGGGAATTTTACTACATATCTTATTATTATTACCTTTTTATTGATTCTTAAAGGGGATATATAGATACTTAGAGTGATATTAAGCTTGCATATTTGAAGAAATTAAATTAATCCCAAAAATTTTAAAAGTATCTAATATTTATGTACGAAAGTGGCGAAAATATTTACACTTTCATGGCTGTAAGCGATAAACTATTAAACCATTTTAAAGATTTTTTTAATACATACTTAATCTGTTTCGTTTGGTAATATATTAGCTAAATTAAAATGTTTTTTTTAATACTAATATTTTTGGTTTCCAAATGAACTGTTTATTAAGAATGCAACAGTGTTAAATAGTTACAATACTTGATTAATATATTTTTTCCACATATTATACGTGGACCATTCAACATACATAAACATTAATAGCTTACATAAATCAACATTATTACAAATATTCATGTAGGATTCAAACATAAATATTACCCTTTAGGTACACACAATTAAGTCATCACATTCAAAGGATTAAATAATTTCCTTTATCCAGTTCTTTACGATATGCATACACGGTGATTGCTTTCACAAAAAAAAAAAAATTGGTTCCTTACCTTCCAACATTGAACAGCTTTAACACCAACATTACACTGAATATGTCAACATCGATCAATATCAATCACATATATAAATAAAATAAAAATTTCATATCTTTTATCAGTTTTGTTTTGATAAAGATGTGTAAAGAAAATAATCCATTAATAATGAACATATAAAGCTTAATCAGGCTTCATTAGCAGTTGATAAAGCATACACATTACACAGTTACGACGACTAATTTAACTCCGCCTTATTTGTATGATGACAGTAGTGAACAATTATTTGAGCGGCTTATTTATTTGATTCTTGATCTCTCTTCTCGTAACACTTTTGACCTTGGGTCAAACTGCTTACAACCAGTTGAATGCGCTAAAGCATACGGTTTCATTTAAACCTCACCATTCAGTCACTTAGGATCTTCCTTGAAAGTGACAGTAGTGGCAGCGCTGTTAAAATCTTCAGGCTGTCGAAGCGAAGTATTATCTGTAGCTCCTTCAGCGCTTGCTACAGATTCTTCCGGTGTCTTAGACACTTCTTGATCTTGGTACTGCTTATGACGGTGGTGAAAGGTTTGCAGAGAGAATCTTCGGTGTGTTCCTTTCCGTCCTCCTCGTCGACGAGAAATATGAGGATTCCCCTTACGCATATGAATTTGCCTCAAGTTGTGAAGTTGAGTATAAACTCTGCGAAGTTCAGTCTGAAAAATGAAGTAAATTGGAAATTCCATTAAGAATATTACTAGCTCTGCCTAACAAATTATAACATTTAACGTTTTACTGACACCTTTGTATAGTGCAGTTTGTTTACTTACAGCAGTTAATGTTGTAAAATGTACCATGAATACGAATAATGATTTATATGAGAAGTAAGTTCGGTATTATCACTTTTACTATAATTTGGAAAGTAAAGACTAAAAGTACGTTTTCAATTTGAAAACATGAATATAAAGAGTCAATTCAACAAAATACCAGCCGTTTACACTGTAAAATATTTTACGTTGTATCTATTACCATTTATATAAAATTAGTTAAAAATAGTTCTTAAAGTCATTAATTTGGCTAATGATATCATGAGTAAGCTTTCATAAGCTTTAAGAAATTGAAAATGCTTATATGGAAATTAAGTCTAGACTTGAAACTTTAAATGTGCATATATTATATTTACAAAAGTAATAGATAAACTTTTAGATCCAAAATTTAATTTTAATAGCAGTCAATTATTTTGCCTATAAATGTATTTAGTAAAGCAGAATTTACTCAATTTCTGATCAAACACCAAAAGTATTTCTAATAGCTTCTAGCATTTCTTTTTAAAACTTGCTAATTTAATAAAAATTATTAAATAATTGAAAATAAAAAATAATAATAAAACTAATAAGAGAATAAAAATTAAGTACGCAACTGCATATTTAAAGTTCCAGTGTTAAGGGACATAAAAGGAAAATTAATGGGTAAAATGTGATTTAACTTAATAATAGTTCATCAAAGAACATGGATTTTATTTTACACGCATATAAAATGCAATTCTCATTGTTGGAAAATGGACTATAGGTACTCTAAGGCGAAAAAATCTAAAACTATAGATTTAAAATTTTAATCATTTCTAAAACGTGTAACAAAGTCTTTTCACCTTCATTTTCAAACTTATCTGAGAGGAACTTAAATCACATTATGGCTTTTTCAATAACAGCTTTGAGCATATCAAGACGAATTATAAGAAAATATATCACATTGCTTAATTATTTTAAATTACTTAAGCAATCTCTGTTAGCTATGGCATTGAGATTAAAACTAAATTAATCTCAATTTGAAATAAGCATAATTTTTCAATGACATTTCCCACAGAAGGCTACTTTTTGAACTTTTATTTTAAAAAAAAATGAAAACTTACCACTTGTTTTAAATTAGAACAAAATTGTATAACATATGATCCAACAGTTTAATTTTCTTTTGTCTTTTCCAAAGAGTTAAAACTTAAGTTACACAGAATCTTAAATATTCTCACATTTAAAAAGCAAGCCAATTAATTATGTTAACATTTACTTATTAACTCTAAAATAAGAACTAATTAGTTTTAACAGATAATTAGTTTTAGATTGGTGTTAAAATCATTCCAGTAGTCATTTCAAAATTATTTAATTCTTTCAAATTCATAGTGTTTGTTAGTTTTACTTATTCATGAAATAAAATCTGGAACTCCAGAAAATGAGGTAAAATATAATACTAAAGCAACTGTGGAATAACCGTATAACGTTGAGATCAGATTGAGCTCAAAGTGTAAAAGTATTAAAGAGTGATACCTTAACCTTTTATCGAAAGAAAATAATTTAAAAATTATGATCAAACATACTTTTCCTTCATTACTTTTATATTTTCATTAATATCTCATTTTTTTAAATAAGTGCAGGGCTGGAAACAAAGCAAATTTTTTTTTCAAGGATTTACCACCATTCTTATATTTTTCATACCTTTATTAGTTAATATCTAAATAATGGCATAAAATGCATCTTTTACAGATATCCCATTAGAAATTCTAAATCTTTGCAACTTTTTCCATCTTCAATTAACCTTCTTTGATTATAATTTGTTTTCTTTATTCCATAATTTTTTTCAATTTTTAGAATGATTCTTTGAATACATCAGTTCAAACTATATTTAACTCAATATATTAAAAAAAATGTTTAAAATCTTGCTAGTATAGTCTTCTTAATACTCTTTTTTAGTCTGTAATTTCAGAAATTAGGTGAAAGTAGTGTTGAATTGTCTTAATTTAAAGTTAAAATTGTCTTAAACATTAACATTAGTTTTATACTTTTCATTGAATAATAAGATAAAAAATTCAAAAGCGTAGCTCATTGATATTTTTCTGGGGATACTCATTACCTTGTTGATATTTTTCTGAATTATAAATTTTTAAATAACTAAAATATAGGGTTTAGAGAATTACTAATTATGTAATACAGTTATACCTATACCAAGTTGAATCAATGTTTGGATAGTATGGAGACTATATTTTAATCACTAATTAGTGCAAACTAATATTGGTTCATACAAAATAGAGAATATCATAGTCATGCCTCTTTACAATTTTTATAAATAAATCAAATTGCTATGCACTATTTACTAAAAATATAGACATTCCTTATTTCTTTTTGCTTTGGAATTAATATTTTAATATTTTTAATCAGTTATCATCATTATCATGAGTTCTATTTGGAAGTATAATCATAAAGCTCAATGCGTTATTTTTTAAAAAAGATATAACAGTTATAAACTTCTTTGTATTCATTGTTTTTAAATATTTTGAAATTATTTGATTCATTTTTTGAATAAAAAGAATATTTAAATTTTCCCTAAAAATATTAAAATGTTCGAATTAACATTTTAGTGTTATTTTACTCATCTAACACGTAACAATTTCGAATGAATATTTTCTCTCCTAGAATATATCAAGCTCTTTAGAATTTTTAAGTACATAAGAAATTTTTGATGACTTTAAAATTAGCTCCGAATTCTGAAACACACTGAAAACAAATTTTAGATTTATGTATTAAAAAATATTTAGATTTCAAATGCTGACATTTATGGTAGAACTCTGAATTATTATATATGAAGAAGTATGTATAAATACTTCTATACTTAAATATTGGTAAATATTTACATTTAAATACATACTTCATAATAGATCAAATATCTTGTAAAAATGTTTAATTTCTATTAAATTGTTAGAAATGTGTATTTAAACGTAATTAATAAACTAAATAAGAAATAATTTTAAATAAACATAGAGTTTATCGAAATATATAAAACTGGCAAATAATTTCTATTTTACCATTTCTGACAATTTATGATAATTTTGAGATAAGTAATTGAGAAAGGAATAGTTGTAAGTTATAATTGAATGCGGAAGAAATATTCTTATGTGCTTACCCGAATATCTTCAGGATCCATGTCACTAATGTTGATTTCTGAAACATCTACTTCTCCATTTGAAGTACAGTGCACACCTTCTTGAAGTTTTACTGCCTCGGCACCTTCTCGAATATCGCCAGTTGATGAAAGTTGACGTCCTTGTTGGTACTCTTCAGGAGGACGGGCGTGGTACCACAACTGTCAAGAAATTTATTAAGTCATAAAAACACGTTGATCCATTATATTAAATCTTCGCCTCTCTGTGTTGTTGTCACTGCATTTCCCAAAACAAAACGCAATTTAATAAAAAGAAAACATTGAAAATATGACACTGACTAAGATACAATAAGAAAAAAATACCACAGAAAGATAAATATATGCTAAATCAGTAAATACTAAACCTCTCGTGCAATTTGATTAGCTTTCATATATGATGTCATTTTAAAATATTTTTTTATTTACAGCAGAAACCTAAATAATAATCGAGCAGATGACAAAATCAATGTAAATGTACTTTGGTAAACGTGTTTTTAAATATAAACCCGAATGATAATAATTTTAAATACAATTAATATTTAAAAAGCAAGAAAAGTGGATTATAAAGCCGACAAAAATAATTCACAAAATAGAATATTTGATCAGGGTAGAAGAAGTTAAATTAGAATTTTATTATACAATTTTTTCAGCAAACATTTGTTATAAAACTATAAAAGAGAAAAAACCTCATTTGGACTCAACTTATATGTGCGTGTATTAGAAAACTTGAAATCTAAAATTCATTATTAAATATTTAAAATTAATGACATACTTTGGGTGCAAAGATGAAAAACAAGATGATGGTGACCGTGCCTTGACAGCGAAGAAAATACAAAAGGTAGATGTAATCAGGTATTAGATTGGACCACACGACATGTCTGTAAATAAATGATATTTATATTACACATTCAAACATTGTACTATATTACTTCTTATAAAAAATATAATTTCTCAAAATACCTGATAGTGTACATGAGCATTGATACCATGGCTTCAATATATATTGACCAGCATAGCATTTCTTTTTCATGCAAACAGTCTGATTTTGCATTTCGAACTTTATAAGTAAGAAATACTCCAAACAGCAAGAACAGCAGCTCGCCTAAAATAAGATAAATATTTACATTTATAAAATCTTTATCTTTAATTCAGAAAGTAAACCACAATATATATATATATATATATATATATATATATATATATATATATATATATATATATATATATATATATATATAAGTTTGAGAGTTATTAGTAACCTGTAGCAAAAATTATGCACATGAATCAGGAAAATTGGAGTATTCTATAACATGATAACTAAGTTATAAAATATTTAAGTTCAAAAAAGAACTTCTAATTCAGGAATGGTCATTAAGGAACCGTTATTAAGTGATTGACCGTCAAGACATTTTGAGATGATATCCGATGCTAATTTTTATGATTCGCATACCTAAAAATTTACCCACCCTGAAGGTGATCTCGAGACAAATAAAATATGAAAAATTCCAGAAATGTCTACCCATTCCTATTCTAATGCAATTATTGTGATCTTATCTAAGATCTCTGAATCCTGAAATACAAATTATGAAGGCATATGGGTAACGCGTATTGCTTTTGGCATACGCATTACCCATATATATAATATGAGATACATGAATTTTCGGGTATTCCATGTTATTCACTGTCAAAATATTCAATATCATATACTTCTTCTTTTGTAACTAATAGGTTTGCATTAGGAAATTTTTTATAAACGACCTTCTTCACTTATGAATTAGTAGATTATTATCTACTAAATAAATATGCAAGATTTTTCTCCCACTTAATTTCTATATAAAACAATGCTACGATTTTTTCTAAATTTAAAATTAATTTTTCTTCAAAAAAGTCACTTTTTTCATAATTATTTATATTATTTTAATAATTGAAAACATTAGAAACTTTTATCTTATGTAACTTGATAATCTTTTCTCCTAATGCAGAGGAATTTTTCTAATAAAAAAACTTATTTGAAAAAAATTCCGAATGTTTTTGAAAAATTAATCGTTATAAAATTAGTTTAAATGAAGTGATTCAAAGTTTGCAGCAGATATTTTAAGTTGCACAGGCATATGTAAATATATATGCATGAACATATAAATTTCCTTACAAAATATATTATAAAGAAGTCAGGTTATCCTTACAAAGAAATTATATTGTGGGTTTTTTCATAGGATTTAAAAGTTTATGAAATAGAAAAAATATTTCAAAATATAATAAAATATTTAAAAAAATATTTACAGGCATTCGCATCTTTATCTAAATTTCCTTCCACTCTTTGTTTATTTTTTATAATAAAACTCACAAAATGTTTTGACTATATTTGGCAAAAAGAAAACAATAAAATATACATGCTGAAAAAAACAATCACTTTTAATTATTTCACTTAAAAATAAATTTTCCTGATAATTAACGGCATAAAGTTTGGCTTAACGTATTATATTTTCAACTACTCTTAAAAGATTATTAAATAGCACCTGGAATTTATTAAAAGAAAAGAAGGACTGAAATAATATTTTATTTACTTAAGAATCATTCTTATTCATAGACTTAACGAGAATTAAAATAGTAAATAATAGTATTGTTGCATACCAAATTCAGTCACGTAGTCCCACCACAGCCCTCGGCACATAACGTATTTAAGCCCCATAGGAGTTTGTTCGTGTACAATCACACTGTATCCCTCAGTCATATTGTCAATTATGACAGCAGTCCATGCAAGTAGGTATCCAATTACTATTGTAATGATCCCTAAAAGATATTTGAGCAAATCTTTGTCTCGAACACAGACTCTGTGAGCTTTTCTTGTCTGGAATTCGGCTAATATTCTGTAATAAATATTTAATATAAACAACTGAGAATTCTTATTTTTTTAAATTGTAAACACAATTTAAAAAATTAAAATTTTTCATGCATGTTTGTATTTTATGAAGAATTTCAATTTAAAAATTATTATTCTTCATAAAATACAAATACGCATGAATAATATAAAAAATTGCAAATTTATCAGAGAATAAATTGTGGAATATTTAGCAAAATGTTATGTTATCCTAACTAAACATATTATCAGATGCTGTCACAGAATAGTTTGTTTATTGGAAAATAGTTTCTGATTTTTAAAGGTGGATTTTTGTTAAACAATAGCTATCTTTGATTTCAATGTATAATAATATTTAGTCAATATTTAGTGCAATCATCACTGACTGCATTTCCTTTCATTGATTCAGGAAATAGTATAAAAGCGTAGAATTCGGAAATAATTCTTCGGATATGCAAAATTGTGACGATATGTGTTTTCACAGCCCACAGATGGTTTGAGATTGCTGTAAGGTTAGTTATTTTCAACCAAGTGTAATTACTCTTCGAAAAATGTTGCAAATAGAAATAGTAATTGGTGGAGAATTCTTGTATAATGTTTACAGTGTTTGTTGAAGCATAAATGTTTGCTAATCTTAAGGAAAGAAAAAAAAAAAAAAACAGGGATATATTAGGTCTTAGTAAAGATCAAATCATTGAAAATTCTGTTTTCCATTAAGGAAATAATGTTTAAAAAATAACTGCAAATTATATGAATCTGCAAATAACGGATTTAATAAGCAGTTGTCTTCAATTTCTTAGCATATTTTTTCGAACTTCTGGGTCCATATTCATGCCAGGTAGTATTATGACGTTACAATTAGAAGCATGTACTTATAAAGATAGAAATCTGATTTTAATGTTCATTCAAATTCTTGATTGATTTTGGCTATTTTGTTAACGTCAATGTTTTTAAGCGAGACTCATTTTTCAATAAAAGGAGTAATTTAATATTTTTTATAAAGGAATAACTTATAAAAATATTTCATTACCAAAAGACGAAGCAATTTATATGCCTCTGGAATAGCATTGCAAATATTTATGATCAAAATAAAGCTGATTTTTCTTTAAAAAATTAAACAATCATGTTATTTTAATTTTTATTTATTTGGGGATATGCTACATAACTTTTTTTATTGTGGTTAAGTTTGCATTTTTAATATTGAACATTTCTTTTTTAACAAACGCGCGAGCGTGAAAGTAACGTAAGTGTAAAAGGCTAAAGATTTTGAAAGTTTAAATTAATGTACACAAACTAATGCTTGTCATATTAAATTTAATAAAGCAATTAACCATACATAGTTTGCAATAGCAAAGTGTAAATCTATATTATCTAATCAATATTTTATTCTTAAATTGTTATTATCTAGTTTCCACTAAACTAGTTAATTAGTGGAAATTGTTTAATTTTGCATTATAAAAGTTCACTGTAGTCTTTTTTCAGTAATCACTCAAAAATATGTTTCATAATAACAGTTTTACTGTTGTTTGTTTGTATATTTTTATTTTGTAGTTTTATTGTAATGATTCAAAAAAATCTTGGGAGGTATATGCATTTTCAATATTTTTTTATTAAGAAAAAAATTGCACGTACCTATATATTTTAAGAATGATGGATCCGTAACAAATCGCAAATCCTAAACCTCGAAACCAAGGTTCGATCATGCAAATAAAAACACTTGGCTCAAAGTAACGAATTATAACCTAGAAAAATAATAGAACTAATTAGACCTTTCTGATTTTGTAATTACTTTAATGAAACTAAATTATGTCTTAATTAAACGTAAGTTAAAAAGCTAAACTAGTTAATTAATTGATTAAAAAATTTAATCAATTAATGTAGCATTGAATTAAATATTTATTGCTAATGCCAAAATAAAATTAGTTTCTTAAAATAACAAAAATAATAAATTAATAGTTATAAATTATTTATATATAATAAATGTAACATATATAAATATAATATATAAAGCAGAAAACAGAATCTATTTAATAAATAAAGCAAAATCAAAAAATTTAAATTTAACTAATAAATTATTTATTAGTTAAATTTAAATTTTATGATTTCTGCTTTATTTCCACTAGTGCAATTATTATTTATTTCTACAATTATGACAAAAGATTTATATTAAAAAGCATCTTTATTTATTATCATTTCTTTGTGTTAAACTACAATCATCTCATTTAAACGTTAATGAAAAAATTTGATCATTCGTTGTGAATATCATTCAATATTTCATGATTAGATAAATAAATGCATTTCCTTTTTCATGATTTCATGTTCTCAAATTTTTCTAAGCCTCTTTATCGTTTCGAACAGAATTAATAAATAATTATTATGAACAAGACACTTCTATTTTTTTAATATGCTGCGAAGTTTTTAAAAAAATAATTTAGCATTTTTTAAACAATCCAAACTATTTGAAACTATTCGACTTTTAAAATTAATAGAACCCCTAAACTATTGCTCTTTATAGCTAATATAGCTATCTTTAACTAAAAGAAAAAAGGAGTTTGAAAGTTAAATAAATACCTTTGAAAGTGAAAGAGATTTTTCTCTCAAACTTTTATATGAATAAATAAATTCCGTCTAAAATCAGTCTGCCATTATATTTCTTTGGCAATTCAAAACTAAGAAAAAGTAAGTTTGCTGAAGTATATTTTATTAAATATTTATTTCCCTACTTCAGACTTCATGTCAACTGATATTAATGCGTATCTGGGAAATTACTTCGATTGTCAACACACAACAGATAACAGAAGGGTGGAAGAAATTTGTGAGTAGCACAAATAGCTAAAACAATTTTCATTTCCCCATTTCTCCTTAATGAAATCTATTTTAAGCTGGAATATCTGCGAATTAATATATAAAGTAGATTATTTTCTGTCCATTAATCAATGATTTTTACGTTCATAATTTTTGATATATTATTTAAAGAAATGATGCAGAATAATTTAACTGAAGAGGTCTATAAAGAAATAAATATAGGTAAATATAGCTAATGCAGGAAACATTTTTTTGAAATCTGATGTATGTCAAGATTACAAAATAAAAGCATTTTCCAGTTTTCAGTTCAGGCATTATTATATTGTGTTTACTTAATTGCTTGAAATGAAATACTTCGTTTGGTAAGGAAATTTCTATCTACAGATTTTCCATTGAAATGAATATTAAGCTAATTCTGAATTAAATATAATATTTTTGACCTGAAAAAAATCTTCAAAAGTTGGTTTGAATTATTTTTATGACTAAATATTTTATAATTCATTATTAAGCATTTGCTAATTCGAAGTATTAACAAAAAGTTTATCAATTAAAGAAAATTTCGGAAAGGGAATTATCATTCAGTTGTGTAGCGCAAACTGCATTTTCTATTTTGTTTTTCTTAGTGCGAGTGACCTGGCTTCAATATAGAGCAATATGGTTTGATAACTTTGTAAAAGTCTATATTAAGCTTTCAATGAATTTTTAATGCTTTTTTTTACTTCATCCAACTTAATGAAATGCTTCTCAATATTAATTATTTTATTACACATAAGGAATGATTATGTGCTACTAACCACATAAAAAAGTTACCATAATCTTTCTGTAATGAAGATTCACTATTAGCAAGGCTTTCAATTTCCTGCTCAGTAAATACTCAATTGGTAGATGCATTTATTGGATCAGCATTGAATTAATGCTCTTCCTATCACCTCTTCTACATTGGAATTGAGTTCGTAAAGTAATGATTTCATGTTCAATAGTTCATGATTTTTTCTGGCATACATTTAGGTTTATGACTTCAACTATTTATGTCATTAGAACATAACATTTATTTTTCACTATAGTAGCAAAATATTTACATTTTCTTATATAATATTATTATTGTATTTAGCAGTTTTGTAATTATATAAATTAAGTCATCTGAAGGTCTGAGCAACATAATAGCAATATGATTTTTAGAACTATAATAAATTCAAAAATTTCACTAAGAACTCTTACTTTACTTTAGAATAACAGAACTGATTAGCATTATTTACATTAATAGAAACTAAATAATATTTAATCAACTAAATATATGTTAATTTTGAAAATCTTTATGGGCAGTTATTATTTATATATTGTTTAACAAATTCCTCGTTATTAAAAAAGTAAGATATTCACAATAAGACAAAAACAATTTTAAGAAATATTACTATTTCTAAAAATAGTCACCAATTTTAACAGAAGAAATCAATAATCAAATCTAGAGAATATCCAAAAAGAGAAATATCGATTTAAAGAATTAAAGGGAGCCAAAAAAAAACTAGAAGTTATTCTTTTTATAACTAGATTAAGAGAAAGCTACGTGTAAAAAAGGATTTGCATTTTTCTTCTTTTCAAAATGTTTAAAAGATTAATATTTCAGAAAATGTTGAAGGTTTTCAAAAAATAAATTTGGTGACCGAATTTAAGCTTAAGATAGAACTCGTGTAAAACATTGTAAAGATTTAAAATTATTTAATAAATGATGTCAGTTTTCAAACATTATATTACGATACATTGCACAAGAAAAAATAATGGAAAAACGTAATTATATCGAACAATATATAATTATTAAATAAAGATAATTTTGAGTTCTTTATTAAAATATTATATTACAAAAATATTAAAATATTTACTTAAAATATAAAATTATTGATCGAAAAGTTAAAACTTACCGTTTGGTAAAGAAGAAGAGAGCCAAACAGAATTGCTTCATGCATTACCCACATACAGCTAGAGAATATCTAAAAACCAATTTTACTTTCATATAAGGATTGTAATTTTTATTAACTTAAAAAGTGTTATAAAAATCTTGCATATGTATGTGTATTAAAATATATATGTATGTATATATATATATGTTTATATGTATTTGTATACATATGTATGTAAACTATGCAAGGATCCTATTGTAAAATATATTAGAATAGAAATACAATTTTGGCAATCTTTTGTTTCAAAGAGGGGGAATTTGCTTTACTTGAATGATTTCATCACAAAATCAAGATCGTATGTATGCTACGTTATAATTACACGATACTTAAAAAATCCTACATTGAGAGCTTGAAAATTTCCTAACAATAATTCTATGAGAATTTTTCTATTAAATTTTTAAAGATCCAAAATGTTCTGAAAAATTAACACTTTTTGAAAAACAGAATGTGTTAGAGATCTTATAGCAGAGCTGGCAATTTATATTATAAAAAGCTTAATATAAATATATATATATATATATATATATATATATATATATATATATATATATATTAATTATTTGTTTCTAACAATTTCTCCATTTTACATTATAATGTTGCGATTATGAATTCCACTAAGATTTGATATATTTCCCTGTACTTTTCAATAAGATTTGAAATACATATTAATTAAAATTGGCAAAATAATTTGTTTTCAAAAATGCAAACATTTTGCAGAAAAATACTTCTTAAATGAATTATTATTAGTTGATTTATGAAACAAGAAGTTTTTTGTAAAATAAGTAAGGAATTTCTGAATACATTTGCTAAACGAAATTTTTTCTAAAAAGTCTTTTAATTATTCCTTTTTAAAACCAAATTGTTATAATATCCAAAAATCTTCATTGAAATGATCTGAAAATTTATTATTCTTATAAATTAATTTTTAGCTATACAAATAATTAATGATTAATATTCTTATCTATAAATAGAAGTTTTATTTAAACTAATGAATAGTCAAAAAGAGTTCCTTTATTTTAGCAAAATATTTCATATGCTGCAAGTATTTTTAATAAAAGCTTTCTATATTTCATTTGCGCCCAGAATCACAGCATATTTATAGAAATTTTGCAAAGAAAAAGTCAACTAAATATTTAGTATAATAGTACTTAACTATCTTTTCTTAATTAATTTCAAAATAGTTATTTTAAAGGAATGTATTAAAATCTGATGTTGTGATAAAAGAATAAATCTTAAATTATACTAAATCTAAGCATACATAATAATAAAAACATTTTTGATATCTTATTCTTTGCAAAAATAACCTTAGTTAAATATGCATTTACTATATTCAGATAAGTTTACTATATTCCAAGTATCTTATAATTTTCATTGGAACTCCAATACAAAGTAAAATATAAATGAAATCTTTCAATTAAATGGAGAAAACTAATTGAAAATGTCTGTTAAAAGTAATTGAAAATGTCTAAAAAATGTTCATCGAATTTGAATTTTAAACTTTATTGATTCTATGAAAGCTAAGATTTAATATTTCCAGTTAAAATACATTTAGTGATTAAATAGCGCCACATATTTCTGTAATCGACTACGGAAAATATATCTGCATCAAGTTACGGAAGACCTAGTTATGCTAGTCTGCATTTAGCCATGCGTAGAGAAATTTGTTAGCAGAAGGTTGGAATATAATTATTCATTGTATACTCAGAGGAAACCATAAAACATGAAATTAACACTCTCTTGAAACTTTCAGCCTAGATCAATTTAATGTTGTAACTAAACAAGTATCTGGTTATGTATATATATATATATATATATATATATATATATATATAATTATCTTTCATTTTAGGAATTTGAAAAATATTCTGATTTAATATGAAATTATTACAAAAATTTACAACTTCAAATTTTTCAAAATTGATAATGTAATATATTTATAGAATAAAACAAAAAAGTAAACTAGAATCTTCAATAAAAATTAAAAGTGCCTTTTGAAAATATAGAAAACCTTTAATTAAAAATAAAACACATTGAAATATGTGTTAAAATGTGATCTGAGGTGAAATGACAAATGAAGCCGTTTGAAATATTTTAAAAATTTCAGAGTTAACTTGAGTTTGCAATGTTGACTTACCGGACTTTTTCTAAGGACAAAAACTACTATAATAAGAATGACGACAAGAGTGCTGCAGAAACTCTGGAAGCACAGCACAACACTGCGAAGCATAAGATCATACTGAACGTAGCAGGGCTGATCTCCAATGCACACATCGCATCCTACACGACAAGGTAGGCAACGAAACGTGTCAGAGAATTTGTTTTGTTCGATGAGTACGCTTTCTACGAAACTTTCTTCTATAGTTTTGCCTTCATAATAATTAGAATCCCGGCGACGCACTCCATTAGATGCTGGATAAAAATTGGACTTGCAGTAGCATCTGTAAGCTCCCCGGCGGAATCCTTTGTCCGGCATTGGCACGCACTAAAAAGAAGAGTTATCTTCGTACAAGATATGTATACAAGATATACATACAAGATATGCATTCAAGATATACATGCAGGATATATTATTATTCATACAAGATATAATATTATATTATATTTGTTAATCATTACTTCGATATTCAAAGTACCAAATGTCAAATACCCTAAAAGAACAAGTTTGATTCCTGAAACTGATTACTATTTTTCTGAAGGAGAAATATATGTAATTTGTTTATGAAAATGTAGATGTAATATGTTATGAAAATAATAATGTTGTTTTCTCTTATTATTAATTTAATCTTGACTATAGAAAACTGAATAGGGTACTTACTGAAAAACTGTTGTTACATAATTCAGATCGATATTACAATGGATTTCCAAACATTTCTGTCAAAGGTATAATTCTTATTTTGAAGATAAAAAAAGAAGTCTGCTAACTAAAGACTTTTATAAAACTATACTTACCAATTTTCAGTAGAAACCCAATGATAAATAGATGATATTCCAATAAAATTAAATAGTTTTTAAGTGCTAGAGCATTATTCAACACTGAAATTGCACCAACAGAAAGGAATTTTGTGAACTTATTGAAGAAAAGTACTCTTACCAGAACAAATAATTTAAGTTAGTGATTAAAATTTCAGATAAAAAAATAGTTCACTGCGAGTAATTTCATAAAAAATCGGCTGTTAAATTACCAAATAAAATTAATTAAAATTTTACAATTCAAATTTCAATGTAAATGCAGAATTAGTTTTGCTAGACCTAATAGTATAGCAATCTAATTGTAATTCTAGGGTATTTCTGAGCAAAAGTATGGAAGTATTTGAATAAAAACAGTTTATAGTTTTAAACTAGCAAAGCTTGTACATTAATCTGACAGTACTATTAATATTTAAAAACTATGCAGTCATGAGATGTTCCTTAATGTCTTAACTAAGGCAAAACTTATTAACAATGCCAATGAAATCCCAATATTTCTTAGATACACCATAAAAAAAACTAGAGAAGTGATACTCTCCAATGCTCTAATAAATGAGACAGTGTATAATGTTGATTTAAAGACAAAGGTCCTGATTGTAGAGGCTTCAAACAAAATCTCTGCTTACAGTTTAAATTCAATCCTCAAAGTTCTTGAGCATATGTTTCGATATCGTATAGATTTTTGATAAATCTAATTAACGACCATAAATCCTGGTTTATTATGATGAAACATACTGTATTTTCAGTTCAAACTCTAGCCGGCAAAATCATTTAATTTTATTTTCAGTCAATAGAGAGTCCAAAGAAAATATAGCTCAATGGTAATATCAATCAATACAACTGTCACTTACGTTTGCTCTCACTATATTCGTCTTTGAAGCTATTTCCAAAGAAAGCAGTGTTCAGATGCATGTTACCGAAATATTTGCAATAAAGAAAGAATTTACACATTTGCATTTAAATAAGCATTTAATTGAATATCAGTAACCCAAATTTAGATAACCTCACTATTCTACAGATTTAAAGACCGTTTCAGCGTTTTTTTTTATCTGAAAATAGTCAGGATTTTACAAAACATTATATGCCACCATTACAGTATAAATTCAATCTGAATTTCATTTAGAGATAATATAACAAACTTCTAGGGAAACAATTCGTTTTGTGAACTTTTACGCAATAAATTATAATCTTATTATGAAATTTTAGTCTCTTTCGTATATTGGGTCTACGCAAATTTTTGCTGAGCTTTGATTATTCCTTGGTATAGCAATTTCAGTGTTAAACAGCGAAAAAGAAATTTCTACAGTTGACCTTTCATGTGAACTTTACATAGCAGCATACTAGTTTCGTGAAGATTAACACAGAACTAGCAACGCGCAAAGAACAAACTAATTGGGATGCTCTCAATATGTACATTTAATTAGAGAAAGATATACATTCATGTAGAAGGACACTTTTTTAAGATTTTTTGTTAAACAAGACTTTGCTTGATTAGAATTGGACTCCCTTTATTCTATACATTTATAATTAATTTCAGCTCGATGTGTAGAATATATGAAAGTCTATCTTAATGAAAATATATAGAATAAAATAAAAGTTTGCTATGTTTACAATATGTATTACATAAAGTTTAATGTATTACATAAAATTTTATCTAATAAATTAACTTTTATTTTATTACAAAAATGATAATTATGAGAGGAAAAAATTTCTATTAATTTGTAATTAATTTTTAAAGTTTTATAAAATCTCTTTTCTTAAAAATAAGAAGTTTTGTGGTATAAGAAACGATGGAAAAGAATAAATTCTTTCAAACTTTTAAGGTACTTTTAACTATTACTTTCATTCAGCTAGTTTGAAATCTAAATATTAAAAGCGAAAAACTTTCCAAAACAGAGTTGAAAATTAATTTGAAAGAAATAAGAAATAATTGATGGCTACAAACCTGTGTCGAAGAAGGATCACAATGGTGAGAAGAGGAAAAGGTAGTGAAGATGGAATCCCCATCGCACTGATCAATGTCGACACCTGTGATCGGCGTACTCACTGAGACGACGCCCCTGAAATTATATACATCATCTAGAATATGATGACACGTTTCAGACACTGCATTTCATTTCAGAAAATCACCTTTCCCGAGGGATCGTTTTATTTGATGAGGTGACGATACATTTGACTAGCTCTTTTGCGCAAAATAAATCAAACGACATCAAACTGTCAAAAATATAAGCTATGAACTTTTAGAGAAATTACAGAACACTTATGATACAGACATTTTTGGATTTGAATTAAATTGCGAACGTGACTTTTCAGGAGGAAAATAAATCAATTAATCCTAAGAAAGTAATTTAAAGTCTAATCCATAAGGAAAAGAAGTATGTTTTAATTTATAAAATACTATTTTTCTGAGATATTTTGTAAATTATTTTTACAAAGTATTTTAAATATTATTAAGAATTAAGTATTGTGTAATTTATTGCAAAGTAAAAATTAATTGCTTAGTATTTATTTTATGTCAAATGATTTATAATTTATAGTTAACGCCATTAAAACATTATGTTATGGTAATATAAACACATAATTGAAGAAGGACATTCAAAGGAAATTTCCAGCTAAATAATTTTTGAATCGAAGTTGTTAAAGGTAATTTTAATTATCGTTTCTACCCCTTTCTTGACAAGCTTCCATGCAGCATCAAATCAGACCAAGTTCAAGGAAACAAAGGGCAACTGTCAAATAGATTTGATATCAAACTCACTAAACGTAATCCCTTCGAACACGCTTGGGATGGATTAAGAAGATTATAGGAAATGTGTCATCCTTAAATTAAAGCATTTAGGAATTGAGAACTCATTCTTCGAGTTTTAATTAAGTCTTATTACCCATGGAAGAGTTTGAAGGAATTGATTTCCCTTGGTTAATGCTCAATTACTGACAGCTCTGAATAACAATAAAATAAATAATTCTATTCATTAGCCTCCATTCCAACAATTATGGTCTTTTCAGAATATAAATGAGAATATTAAGCAATTATTTTCGGAATATTTAGACTAATACTATTAGTTGTTGGTTACTAATTAAAGGAATAGGAAGTAGTTTAAAATTAAATATTACTTATAAATAAACATTTAATTTTCATTAATATATGTGCAATTTATTTCACCTATAAAATGAAATTTTTCTTATCAATGAAAATTGAATTTTAAAGTTGTTATAAATAAAGCTTTTTTTTTTTTTAAGTTATTTTTACAATTTTGATGAACATTCATGCGAATATTGAAATGAACATGCCATTTATCTTATGGAATCAAAATGTGGAACCTTACTCATAAATAACATATTTATTTAAATTTAATAACTAAATATTTGAAATAAAATATATTTTAAATAAAAGTGTATATTTTCATTAGAAAAATAAATTCAAGCTTTTAATACAGCCCACAATCCTGTATAGTAGACTTTTCATGATGCATAATCATATCATATTAAAAAGGACATAGATTCGTAGCATGTATTTGCAAAATTATTTTCCTAAATATATCAAATTTTAAGATTTAATACATTTCCCTATATATATATATATATATATATATATAAGTATTTCGAATAGAAGTTTTGTGAAAAAAAAAGAAACATGATCAATCATTCCTACACTTGATGTTTAGATTCTCATACAATTTATTAGTTTGTAATGCAAACGCTTATCAATTCTCAACTTACTTATTTACTTAAATTAATTTTTAACGGTTGAAGTTTTACGAATTATAAAATAATAGTTTTCAAAATTAATCTTCTTCTAGAAATTTAAACAAATTACTTTCTTTTATAATGACTAATTTTAATAAGGTTTAATTTTACTGTGTAATTATTTTTGATGTTTGTAAAATTAGTTTACAAATATATAATTATAGCACTTATATGTAAAACAACTTTATTAATAATGTTGCAGTTCAATTTTTAGAACAAAATTCATACTTTTTCTCAATAACTAAGATAATTACATTCTAACTAAATAAAATATTATCTGGACTGTAAAATATATTATGCTACTTATTTTGTTTAGCACAGAAACTTCACAAGAAAAATTTATATGAACTAAATGTAAAATCATATCTTTGTGTATTATATTTTAAATAAGTAATTAAAATTTAAAATCTAAAGAACAATATTTTACTGAAATTAATAAATGAGAAATTAATATTTCAAATCTTTATTTCTTACTTTTAACTCAAATGTAGGATGCAATATGTTGTAATGGCTAAATTTTTAACGTTTATTGAAATCTTGAGATATATATTTTTAATATTTAAGGTGCAAACGTTAGAACAGTAAAATGAGTAAGAACTAAGTTTCTTAAATTTCTTTTGAATGCTCAACTAATACTGAGTCTGGAAACAATGACAAACTTTAAAGTATCCTAATTTGCAGCAAGCGTAAATTTTATTATTAGATCACCGGATAGTTTTTAAGCGATTTCGATGAGGAATAACTTTAAATTTTAGTTGCAATTCTTTTTTTCATGAAAATCATACGCATGATGTTCCTTATAAATTCCGCTCCAAAAATATTCCTACATTTTAATTTCATTTGCTATAATTGTATTTCTTTTTCGAACTCATATGGAATCAATTTTTATCCATTTTCATACAATATTTCATTTTTAATATAATACCACGTTTGAAGAACTAGTTTAAAAAGTATTGAAATATTACTTTAAAAAGCTAGTGTTTTAAATAATACCACGAAAAATATTTTGCTTATAAAGTTTTGAAATTACATTTCTTACAAGTTCAAATTTCAAAGAGCATGCTTTAATAAAAAAAGAATTATAATTAAATGAAAAATTAAGAAATCTAATTCTTTATAAGCTTAATTGGATATTATACATTAATTAGATAAGTTTAATTGGATACATAAAGGGAAATTGGAAATAACTATCTTTCAATCCAACGAAACATATTAAATAAAAGAAATGATAAGATCATATTCCAAGAAGTCTTCAAATAAAATAACGCCGTTTGAAAATTTTTTATATCCAATTAAATTTTTTATTTCGTTATTAATTAAATCTTATTTCTGAAGAGAGAAATTTTTAAATACCAGAAAAATTATGCTTTTTCTATTTTATCATTTCAATAAACATATTTAAGTAAAAAAAATTAATAAAAATATAATTCCTATTTACCTGAAAAGGATACATTAAATAATAAAATAAGAGTATAAGTCGTATTATTACTAATACGATTTGTCTTCAATGATACAAAACTTTAATAAAAAAAATTGTGCATTTTAGAGGGATTTATCATATTCATCCATCCAGTCAAACATACATATTTATATAACGAAATAATATACAAAAGTTAAATAAAAAATTTTAATGAATTTAATGTTTTAATAGTGTACCCATAGATAAGAAATTGCTTTAAATTGTTAAAAATAATTATGCTTCTGCTTACAAGCCTATAAATGATAAGTCGCTTACTGATTTTTTCCTTACAATCATGTAAGCAAATATTTATTTATCAAAATCACTTCATGTTGCGAAATTTGTAATTAGATTTTAATTTATCCAATAAGAAAATATTCTTGTTTTATGAAATAAAATCTATTTGCAATCAATCTTTGATTTTTATTAAAGTAAAATAAAATCTCATATTTGATGTTTGTGCTTTTTTTTCAACATAAGATATCAAAATATAAAATTCTAAGTTTCACAATCCGTGTAAAAACTTCGAAATAAGATACAAAATAAAGAATTTTGTATCTTATTTCAATGTGTTTTTTACAAGGATTCTATTATAATTATTTCGAAGTTTTTACAAGTTATTGAAGGAATCTTTATTAAAATATTATTAAATACTCATTTCAAATATATCCTAAAAGTTATTAATAATAGTAATAAGGATATTTTTTAAAAATAATTAATTATTAAGATATTGTAGAAACTAACATATGTGTCATTAGGAAAATAAAATATACTTTCTTAGAGTAACAAAAATAGTATAAAATTTGTTGCATTTAATGTTACAATAGAGGTTATTAAGGTATTTTTAGAATTCCATAAATGAGAGATTATCGAAATAATGTGACCAATCATTATATATCATTCCATCTTTCAATCTAAAGTGTGTGATTCCAATGAAAACCCTGATATAATGAATCCTCAACGTTTCCATTAAATTTAACTAAGAAACTAAAAATTAATGAATTAAATGGTAAACCACCACACATAACTATAAAACTCTCTATTGTTATGAAAATTTATTAATTAGATATATTATTTTATTGCATATTTGAGAATAAAGTTATTAGCTAATTTATTCAATTTATCGAAGCAACCCAAACTGATTAGATGAAAACTATAGAAAAGCTTAGACTAAAATATGACTGATATTCAAGAGAAATTTTAAATTTTAATGATTCCTAATTTTCTCTGGCTAAGTTTAGTGATTTTTATAGGATCGTAATGAGAAAAAAGTTTTTAATATGTTGCATCTATTTTTTATAACCTAACCTCATCAATTGAATCGTTTTAAACACAACATTTTTTATTCACATATTTTTTTAAATATTTTGAAGCGAAATTTACATTTTCATATTGTGAGAGAAAGAAATAGGGCATAAATGAAATATTTAGAAGTAGTTTTATATGTTTAATGCAGTAATTTTTCAATAGCAAAAATAAATTTCAATATCATTAGACATTTAAAATGTGATTACTAAATTTGAATCAACGAATCACATATAACTTTTTTTACAATATAAAACTTTCTAAGTTCAAGATGAACAAAATAAGCATTTAAAATTTAATGTTTTTACTTGGAAAGAGTATTTTGATCAATCTTCAACTATAAGGAATAATTGAGATTTAATAGTTTGTGATTAATTTTCATAAAACAAGAAGCATTTAGGTACTTTTACAACTTTCAACTTTTTACGCTTAAAATAATATACAATATAAAGTATATAAAAAACTTTTCTAAATTTCACGTTATTATGGAAAAGTAAGTTTGTAATTCACTTATAACTACGCTATTTTTTTTTTCTTAAAAGGAAATAAAAAAAAAAATGACTCTTTAATCCTAGATCACGTAAAATGGAAATTCAATAAACTATCTGAAGATCTTATAATTAATGCTTTTGATCACCTTACATATCAATTTGTTCGGTTAATATAGAAGAGCACTAAGAGACATGTTAATTCTGGTAAAGAGTCGGCAGTGCTAAAAGAGTGCAAATCGCTAAGGGAAGCTTGTGGCATGTCGCAATTACTGCAACTTAGCAGCCTGTCAAGCTGGCACTCCAAGAGTGATTACTCAAAAGCGGCCTTTGTAATTTACTTTGATCAATATCGGGAAAATGTGCACATCTTGTAACAAAAATTCCCTAAATAAGGAACTGATTAAATTAGCGTACGAGAATCTCGACTTTAAGTTTCAAAGCAAAGCTTATCACAGAAAACTTTCCGAAACTTAATTTCGCGTGGAAACGCTCTTTATTTTTAAAAAGATAATTGCGAATTTTAAAGAATGTTTCCAGATGTACGATTATCGGCTCAATGAAAAAACTTTTTGTAACTTATTTGTCTTTTTGATTCAGTTAAACGTTGATATAATTTAATTTTTATAGCCGTCATTTCAAATTATTTAATTACTCTATATCTACTAAAAATACAATTGTGTTACTGAGGAATCATACGACTGTCTGAAGGTAATCGCATATTTTAATTATTTACACTGTATAAATGTAAACATGAATATGCAGTATTACAAATTTAAAAAAATGAAAAATGTATAAAAAGTTAATAATATTGAATTATATAATCTTACGAATAATATAGGCTAATACAATTGACGGTCCGTATATGGGTTCATAAAAGAATTTGAAACATTTTTAGAATATTTTTAGTTTAAAAAAACAAACAATGTTATTTTAGTAAAAACTCCCCAGCTAGTGTATAATTTTGATCGATGATTCAGTTAAAAAATTATAATATAAAAGTAACTTTTATCAAGTTATATATCATAGATATGTAATATTGGTTTTTGGTTTACATTGTGTTCTTTTTTTCTTTTAATTGTGTCTTCGATTAATAAACAATGTTGTTATACATCGATATTAGATTCGAAACGTAATTACTAGTTGTAAATAACATAATATATATATATATATATATATATATATATATATATATTCTATGCTTACATTACTTTTATTTTTACACATTTAAAAAAATTGTATACTCAAAATAAACATGAATATACAAAAACATTTTTATTATTATTAAAAACCAAATATTATTAAATGGAACAAAAGGAAATAGTTTATATAAAACATTAAAATTTCATGCGCATCAGCATTAAATATTATGAATTTTATTTAAATTCTATTGATAATTAATTATAAAATGTCTAAAAGTTTTATGAAAAGAAAAATAATCTTTCAAAGTATTTCTGAAAGCAAAGAAACTACTGAAAAAATAATGCATTTTAAGAAATATTTGAAGGAAAGCGTTTATGACGTAATGACATAAAAACTACCTAAATTCTTCAGAAACTACCCAAATTTTAAAGTGAGTAAAATCATTTTTCAGTTTCTTTTTTAGTCTTTAAATTCAATTTTCTTAAATCATTTCAATCCAAATAGATCATTTAGTATATTGAACTCAATTAAGCTAAATTGAACTTTTGTTGATTTTTTCCAGCACTGTAATAAGAAAAGTTTTATAAAACCTCCTAGATAAATGTAGGAAACTATAAGATTAAGAAATTTTTATCAAAATATTTTACAAATTACTTTAAAAATTTATGAATAAACTTTATGAATAAAATTTATGTAAAATTTTTTATATAATTTATAATGAAGCATAGATATCAAATATTCATTTACGGAAATTAAAATCTTGATGTTTTGAAGAAATTATACCTATCTTATTTTTTATTTGCGAAATAATGTTTTAATTATACAAATTGTAAAGTTACAATAAAAGTCACATTTTTTGACATTCGTTATTAGTGATTAATTATCATATTGAATAATATTTGAAACATAATTCTATCATTATTTGTCATAGAATTATGGGTCAATTATTATTTTTCATCCATTCTAAATTCTCATTAACAGTCTACATTTTTAAGCACAATCTTCATTAATTGCATATATTATATCTAAATGAATAAAAAAAGCAAACAAATTAATAGGAAAATTTAAAGCAAAAAAAAAACTTTCTTTTTTGGGCCAAAAAAGTTAAATGCTTTTGTGAAAGAAAAATAAAGTAGAAATATTAATTCAAAAAATTACAAGAGCCAGTTAAAAAAATTAGCTTTTTATTTATACTTAACCTTTTAAACAAAAGCTGATTTCTTTTCATTACTTAGTCTATTTTTAAGTGTTGTGTGATTGAGTTAAGCCAAAAGAAGAAAATATTCTTTTAGGAACAGTTGAAGGAGCACATATGCAGTCTCAAAGCATTCAGAATTTGGCGTTCATCTTTTTTTTCAACATGCATTATGCTTCACTTTAAAATGCACTTTATTCAGTGGCATGATAAAATTTTACTTTAAATAAGTAAAATTTTATCATGCCACTCAGACTGTCAGATTTAAAAAGAAAATTCTAAAAAAAAAATGTAATTTGGCTGAAATTTTCATTTCAAAAATAATTTTTTTTAAAATCATGATTTAAATATTTTACCTTTGTAAATATTAAGTTTTTTAATTGTAATTATTTTCCTTTTTGAATATTTTACTTTTAAAAATATTAAGCGTTATGTTAGATTATACGCTCTTTCTCTCTCACCCACTCTGAATAACTTTTACTTTAAGATGCCTGGATCAATTAAAGAAGCTAAAAACTCATAAAATTAAAGACTTAAATGTCACTTAAACTCATTTAAGAATACTATAAAAACTTTTAAGCGTAATTCTCTTTCCTATTCTGAAGCAATCAAGCTTAATATCTTTGCAAATGAATAATTAGACCTAATCAATAGAAGATGAATTGGGGTAATATGAAATGTGTAGATAATAGTGGCAAATACCAAACGTATTAGTATGGAGAAAACAAATAGATAAACACGTCTAAGAAATATAAACTAACAGAAAAACACTTATTTTTTAATATACAGTTTTGGTTAGGTTTATAGTATACAATTTATGACGCGTTTATGTTTACATAATTTTGTTTGTTTTTTGCAAACCAAATGCTTAATTTAAATCTCCAAATGTCTCGTATTTATAAAAGAGAAAGAATGTGTTGTTCTAGCAAATGCTTATCATATTTCTGTGTTAAAAAAGAAATTAATTTAAAAAACTTAAAGGATTACTAGGCAAAAAGTGATTCATTAAAGAAAATTAACTTATATTTGTGAAAAAAAAAACATGATTAAGGAAACTTTATTATATAGTTCTTTAAGTTCAAAGTTGTTAATACTTTCGATTCTTTTCAAACAATAATTGTTTTCGTAACAGTAATTCTTTCCTAATTTTTTAACCCAACTAGACAGACATTTATCATAAATACGCATTGAAATCAGAAAATGAAGGGAAAACGCATTAAGAACTAGACTGGCTAATTTTTATTTTTATCTATCTTATATTCTTCAAATTTAATGGATGATTCAAATCATGTTTGACTTATGTAATTATGTTAAGCAAAATTCTTAAATAATTAAAGTAATAACAAGACAAAACAACTCCTATCATAAAGTGACCAAAGAAACAAATAAACTTTTATTATAAAGAGTATAAACAATTAAACCAAAAAAAATGAAGATTTATTCTTTATTTTTATTTTTTAAATCAATAAAAAAGCTAAACTTTTCAATAAAAATGAGTGACTGAAAATTACTTATATTAGACACTTAGGTTTCTGTTAGAAACCTAAAATTAATAAATTAATTTTTGTGATTTTTGCAAAAAGAATTAAAAAAAACCTTTTTATTCCTCAAATTCAGAAATACTTTAGTTCAAATCATTGTAAGTAAATTTTAGAAATAAGAAAAATAATAGATACTTTCTGTTTTAATATGCACATACGAATAAGTTGATCACAAATATATGTTTGTTTCATCACCTTTTCAAAGTTACTTACATTTCTTACAATTTATAAACTATAAGAAATTCATTTATTCCAACGACATGATACCATCAATTTCTCATTAATTATATATATCTGTAATATTATATTAGTGATTTATTAATTAATTTATTTTTAGGAAATTTTTCCTTCATGGGAAATATTTGCATACACCGAAAACTATATGCTTATCCAAAGCATAGGGAAATGATTAAGTTTCTAAACACTGCGAAGTTATATATATATATATATATATATATATATATATATATATATATATTTCAGACTAAACAAAAAGTTCACATTAACTTATGACAAAAGTGAAATGAAATTAGCAGGCTACATGTTTAAGAAAAGGTTATATGAAAAAGAAACTTTTTTTCATAAATTCATCATTAAAATTTTTTAAATATTGAATCATATTTTCATTAATGAAAGGTATATCGAATAGTATTTTCATCAATGAAAAGATTGCAGGCTGCTTATTTTTGAAATATAACACTAATTACCTGCGAAGAATCACAATTTTATTCTAAAGTTTACTCCATGTTATGAGCCAGTCATTTAGCTTTGCAAATCAATAAAAAATAATTTTGTTTTATTGTAGTTATCATTAAGAGAACTCATTTTCATTCATATCGCATTCATATACTCACAGTAGAATCGTCCATCTCAAAAACTCTCTACTTTGTATTATTAAAATGTTCTTAAAACTTAATTTATATTTAAAACTTTTTTGTGAATTTTTTCTGCTCATTAAAAAATATTTATTTTTACGTGATTCTCAACAATTGTCTACTTCATCTTTTTTCCAACTTTAAGAAACTTTTTAGAAAATAACTCTTGTCTTTCCCCGAAAATATCTTCAATATAATAACACAACCATGTTTTTATAAATTAATCATTTTTTATCTTTAACGTAAAAATTATAAAATAAAATGCTTGTTTATGTAAAAAATCTGTTCATATTTAACTAAATTGGCTTGATTTCTGATTTCCAGGGTATATGGATATTTATTCCCACAAATACAGGGTTTTTCTTTCGTTAATTGCTGTTATCATTGTAAAGTTATACTTTCTCATTTGTTTTGTTTTAATGTTAATGAATCATTGTCTTCATTTTTATATACAATTAATATCTTACTTTCTTTCATCAGTATGTTTATTGTAAATGAAATAAATATTATTTATTTTTATCTTTCATTCTAAATAATTTTTATCAACCACTTTTCTTTTTTTTCTTGTAATTTAAGCACCGAGATATTGATATATAATCCTTTTTTCCTTTCCTTCTTTAGAATCCAATGTATAAGTCTTAACAATAATTTCGGAAACAGTTGCTTCGTTTTTTAGCATGAAAGAGTTAATATTCATCTAAGATTAATCAAGTGTTTTGAAATATAATCATTAAAAATAACGAAACTCTCACAAATTATTTGTATTTAAGAAAACTGAAAAACAGTAGATCTACAAGTTTGCTTACTTTTCGAATTATAAAGTCTCGATACAAAAACTAACTGACAGTTAAAAGTTCTTCGCAATAACCTTAAAAGACACGAGCTAATTTATTTGAATGAATCTTAAAAAGCTTCAAAATAATAAAAGCAAGTGTTTCTTCCTTGCAGTGTCTCATTTTTCTTAAGATATCTTTGCAATCAGAATCAATATAGAAGATTTGTTATAAAATTTACGAGAATTTCAACATTATTTTCTTTTTGTTACTCAACTCAAATCAATTACCTTTTTAATCCATAAAAATTTATTCTATATTAAGTGTTATTTTTTTCAACTAATCTTTTATGTCAATTTAGAGTAACATAAACTATGAATACAATTTGTTATGAATAGCTCATTGAATTTATTTATTATCCTTTTAATAATGATGTCAAAAACATAATCTTATTAATGCGGTTATTTATTATTTTTGTTTCAATTCAAAATTGAAATCTATTTTAAGTGATTTACTTATAATGGTTTTTACGGTGAAGCATTTTTAAAAACAATTTATTTTTCCTAATTATATATGAGAAATCCTATTAAAATTGCGATCTAATGCTATGGATTTGTTTCCTTGTTTTATTCCCAATGAATTTAGTTTTCGTGTAATTAAATGAAACGATTTATTTTCCATGGTAACACTAACTTTGTCATCCAACCATTTATTATTTAATTCAAATGATTTTTTATTATTTGTTTGTGTATTGTATATCAGCTTTTAAATTGTTTAGGATATTTTAATTTGCTACTTCAAACTGTTCTTAACTTGCAACTTGCAATTTTACACTGTTGTAAATTAATAATCAGAGAAAAAGCAATATTTTACGAAACTAAAATCTTTATTTATTAGTAGGGTTTCAATTAAAATAATTAGTATCAATTATATAATTCATAATTAGTTAAGATCATGACTTAATTACATTAGTGCATGTATTTAAGCATCTTATCGTTATTTAAATTTTCGTATACATGATAATACATGCTATACAAAATTAGTTGTCTGATGTTGGTATATTAGGTATAATTATTAAATTTAGAAATATTAACTTAAGCTACATAATTCCTTCATTTCTATAGTGATTATTTTTAGTTCTGGAAGGATTAAAATTGTAGGATCCGCACATTTTGCTTGAGTTTATTCCTTATATTTTAATTACGTGCTTTGCTTTGTATAACGGTGTTGCGAATGAAACTTGTGAACACTGCTTATGAAATAAAAAAAAACCCATATCTGAGTTAAAAACCATAAAAAATTGTTCAACGAAATTGAAAAATAAGAGTACGAAAACATTTGTTCCAAATATGCAACTGAAGGATTTTTCTTCTCTTGTTATAAAAATGTTGTCTGCTCTCCTTGTTATTGTTGTTGCCTTTTAAAAAATGTCACCGAACACCGAAATGTGTTTACCTCAAAAAGAATTTTTGATGAAAAATTAATTTTATGGTAGATATGGAATGCGGAACTACTTGCTCAAATTTTTGAATCAAAAGAAAACACACATTAATAGTATAATAATTACGTTAAGAAACATTCTAAAGAAAATAAGAAACACTGGAATTTAATTTCAAACGCTTATTAAAGTTAAGAGCATAACTGAAAATATAAGGAAAGAGTAGAACAAGTCAAAGAGAATAAAAAAGTAATTTTCTGGGTTGTCATTTTCTTTTAATAATAACAGAGTGTGCACTTCGTCTTATAATGATTCTGTTCCCTTAAGAATTTTATTTCATTTGAATTTTATTCATAAATTGGGACACATGAACAGGATTTCATACAAAAAGTTTTACGTACATTATATAATAAAGACATCATATTTTGTAATGTATATAAATATTCTTTCCTAGCAAAAATGTAGATTTAGAATATCCTTCCTAATATCTATTTGTAACATTTCATTTTTAGAGAGATAAAATCTTTTATTTATATTACATTTCATTTAATAATTCTTTTTTTGAAAGTATTCAGTTTCTTAAACCTTTTATTTTTGATTGTCGATTTAAAACTCGTTTTATGTGAATGTTAAACATTGCATTTTTTAAAACTTATTCATTAATACTGCATTTTATAAAACTTTCAAATTTCTCTCAAAATTACTTTATCAGCATACAAATTAATCCCCAAAAATTACTTGGTCGTTAAGACCAAGTAATTTTTTCCAAAAATAGTGAATGTATTTTTTTTTGCATTTTAGAATATTTTAATCCTAACGAAAGTTATATATATCTTATTTTATATTAATTTAGAATCCAATTAATTCACGTGGAACAAATATCTTCGTAAGTATTTAAAACGTAATATATGTCTTTGTGTAATATATTACGTAATGTATATCCCCGGGAATATGATTTATATATTTAAAGTAAATCATATTTGCCTAAAAATTTTGAAGCAAGTGGGAGTAGGTAGTATAGAAATATATTCGTACATTTTTGAAAAGGAAATTATTCATATATTATTGTGTTTTATAAAAAATTGCATGCACACATACATATACATATATATAACTATTTACATCAAGAAAAATTATGCAAATGTTGAACATTTACCTAATAAATAAAAAATAAAGTTAATTCAACAAACGCAGAAAATGTTTTCATTACTTTAAGATTTGTTCATGTTTATATAGTTATTTTGTAATATGCAAATAAAATTTTTCTGTCATTCAAATGTTATTCATGACTTGAAATTGCTTTATTCAGAATTTAAATTTAGATTACAGCATTGTAAATATGAAACCTATTTTCAAATATACATTAGAACATTTAGTTAAAAATCTTTAGTAAGAATATTTACATTTAATAAGAACATTTAGTTAAAACATATAATTCAAGATGTTGAAAATGATTTTCGAATTTTCTGGATTATTTTAGTGAATGCTCATAGCATATAGAAAGGAAATGAAGATTGGAAATATGCGGTTATTAAAGGTGAAAATTATTATTTATCAAGTTCAAAACAATATTTAGATTAAAGCTTAAATATATATTCGACTTAAAAAAATAACTTGAAACGTGCTTTTATTGATCTTGTAAAACAGTGGAGAAAATGCTTGATATGTATGGAATAAGTTATTCAGGACAACATGACGCCGCTTTTCTCTTAGATAAAGACAAAATATAAATCTAGGTCAAGGCCAGGATAATTTGGCTCTTCATACACTTTTCATCAATTTCTATGAGTTTGTGATTTTAATCTTGCAAGTTCGAGAAGGACGATTTTTCTTATTTATCGCTTAACATTTTCCGAGCAAATATTCTCTTTATGGTTATTTGTAAGTAGATTGTTGTTTCGCGAATTTATTACATTGAAATTCATTCGTTTTCGACATACGAAAAAAATATACCCCTCTTATTTAAACTAATAGATAAATGGATTGTAAATATCCCCGAAAGGTCAAACTTCCCTTTCATTGGCAAATATTAGTATAATAAACAAAGAACTTTCAGTGTAATCTCGTGTTAAGGCTATTTAGATCAGAGTTTTAAAGAAAAAAGATCTAAAAATGCTTCGTGAACACCATTTATGATTCCGAAGTAACGAAAAGCATTTTAGTTCATATTTGAAAGAATGAAGAGGATAGTTTTTTTTCTCAAAGTTAAAAATAAACGGAATTTTTTTATTTAAGTGGGAAATATTTTTATAGATTAAAACTATTTTTAGGAGTAATGAAATTGTGAGGCAATTTAACTATTTCTTTTTAAATTAAATATTTATAAAATCTTTTTTTTTTTTTGCTTGCTTTTTACTTTGTTTTATCTTTCCAAACTTTGAAATTATTCATATTTTAATAGTGGTATTAAATTATTTAAATATTAACAACATATTTATTTCAAATTTGAAAAGATTGTATTTTTATCGACGAAAGTCTAATTTATCTGTTTATTAAAAATTTCTTGATAAAATATATTGATTTATTTGAAATAAAAATATTTAAAAAAAAAAAAAAAAAAAAAAAAAAAACCCGAAATGATACATACATGTTAATTACTATTTTCAGTTGAATGCAGTGAAAATTTACACTTATGTATTATAATAGTATCGACTATATTCTTAAGCACAAAAGCCGCTGATAATCGCTTATCTCTTGTTGGGTGGGAGTTAGGAATGGAGAACGCGTGTGGTTTAAGACTCACATTATCATTGAATTGCCTACCATTGTTTAAGTAGATAATGGCTACTCAAAGATATGAAGGTATTTCAAATTGTTTCGTAATCAAAAGTTTGGGTCTTTTTCGTGCAAACTAAACTTGAAGTTAAAAATTTTAAATTAGTATATTTCACGTCTTAGGCTAAAACATTTCTTATTTCATAACTGTTCATTATATATTTTAAAATAAAGAGCATATCGTAGTATGCATAGAGTAAAACTAGGTTATAGATAGAGAGTGATTTTAAGATAATTTTAATCAGTTTGGCTGATAAATTTTACCAATTAAATAACTGGACATAAAATCCGTGGTATATATTTGAGTTAATAAATATACACGAATTTTTGTTTTAAAGTAAAATGTAGACAATATTTAGATTTATTAATGATAAATAATGCTAAGATAATGTTATATTTTTATAGTTCATGCTACATTGAACTTCATTGAGTTAAAAGAGATCCCAAATTATATTACTAGTCATCAGTAGTTAGATACGGCATTCATCATTTTGAGATTGAAATATCAGTATTTTGCTCATATATGATTTTTATTTAAATTATTTTAGAGTTTTCTACAGCAAGAAGTAAAAAAGTGCTTCACTTACTCAATAACTTTTCTTGTTTAAAAATGTTAACGAACGAAATACCATAAATATGAACAAAAATGTATACTTACATTTTAATAAATAAATATCCTAATTACTTTGAATATGAAATATAATGAAAACAGTCTTTAAGCTATCCTATTTTTAAATAAATCTTGTATTAATTTAAGTAAGGAAAAATTAAAGCAGCAAATTTTTGTATAAGATATTTTTAAATAATTATCAAAATATCTTTTAATTTTTACATGGCAGGGCTAAATATGTCAGCAAATTGCAGCCAAATTCGATGTGCCTATTACACATAATATAGGCTGACGAGATTTGAAAATATTTTAATTATAAAATGTTATTTAGGTTATGCTTTGCACAAGAAAAAAGAGAATTTACGAAAGAAATAACACCAACACGAAAGGCATATACAATTTGAATATTCATTGCCTAGGTTTCAACTATCATGGGATCGAATCAAATAAGATGCAGTTAAGAGAATTCATGAATATAGCTCTTCTGAATGAAATTAGCAATTATATTTAGTTAGATTTGAACAAATTATGACTGAATGGACAGATTATGACTAAATAGAAGGAGATGATCATCATGTTCAGGAAGATTCCATGAAACATGATGTATAAGACAGACATTTCGAATAATCAAAATTTCAAATTATTGGACTGTGTATTCAAAAAGATTGTAACTGAACACATATGATGTTTTTCATTAGATCACATTAAATATTTCATGCGAAAACGTCTCAATTACCCTGTGGCAAACCAAATTCTCTACATTTCGTAACTAGAGTCAAAACTTGCCATAGCTTATTTAATAAGCATCTAAAAATGTCTTCCTCTGTAAAATAATGGGCCGAACTTCTTCTGTAAAATAATAGACGAATGCGCTTTTAGCGCTCACGGCTACGGTTCAACAGATTGTGGGTTCGAATCTCACCTTGGGCATGGATTTTTATAGTAGTTTGGAATCCACTGTAACCCGTATAATTATCTTAGTGTGCAAAAAGGGATTGTTAAATGGAAAACAAATCAAACCAGCCTGTGAAGTAATGGAATGAAGATTTCCTTAATGTCGTAAGACATGCATAATTTTGCATTAAAATGATGAATTTAAGGAGTTATTTTTGTTGCAACAGAGAGACAGTAAACGCTTGGACCATGTCATACTACCAACTGCTAGTAACAAAGAAAGTGAGAAGAAAATTGATTAAAGCAATTTTCGAATTTCTTCAATCTCAAAGGAAATAATTTTGAGTCTTGACTGTCCTAGGTACAACATAATGAGCCTCGTTTTCTTAACGAACATTTCATCGTCATGACAATTTTTAATAGCCATTATGTTGATAAAACGAATTGTAAATATGAGTTATTGGAGCTTGTTTGAAATAAACACTTTAAAGATAGGAGTGAATTCAGAAACTTCAACAGAGATATTTCCTTTCTTTTTGTTAAACGGCTTTAACAGAACGGGCTTTTTAAAAAGACACTTCCCATTCTTATAATTAGAAATCTCTAAATAGCTGCTTTTGAAAATATTTAAAACCGAAGATTATTTTACATTAAATCCTTCTTTTTCCAGCGGAAATTTTTTTTAAAACTTATCAAGAAACTCGCTGTACTCAATTTTGCATTTTATTGTTTGAATATTTCAAATTGTTTACCTATTTCATGCTAGTAATTAATTTTGCTAAATGTACTCTTTTTCGAGTATATCACCCAGCAGATAATTTTTAACAAAACGAATTTTTATTTAAAGCACCTTGAGCATATCATGTATAGTCCACATAACAAATTTGTAACAATCTGCTCATTCATTTTTATTACAGAAAGGCATGTTGTTCATAGTTTAATTATATCTCTTATATATATAGATATGTAAATTTAATTATTCTGTCGTGAAAATTTATTCAGTACAATTAGCTTTAAAAATATTCAATTTAAAAATATTATGTTTGGCAATTCTTTTTGCTTTGATTCACTAATAGTTTATACTATAAAGGGAAAACACTTACTTGAAAGAAAGCTCATCCGTTATTCTGGTGAAGAATGGGACGCCGTATGTCACTTGCCACGTGGTTGTAAAATTGCAATCAATGTATGGAGCAGTCCAATAGCCATCATCAGTTGTTACGACCAGATCGGTGCTATTGCCAACCTGACCAAAAAGCTCTGAATAGTTTCCTGTTTCCAGTAACCAGAACCAATCATTGCCAAACCATCGATCCAAAAATGAGTTGCCCAACTTTCTTGTACGAATCGATCCATCGCTTCTTCTGTTCGTAAAAGCAATAAATACATCACCTGATTCTGATGTGATGACAATACTACTACTCAATAGTGAAGGATCACTTTCCACATTGGTCTTAATAAGTGAGCGGAAGAAAAGGTCATTAATCTGAAACAGTAAACAGAGTAATCTTAATATTTTGCAAATTTTAGTAAATTTATACATTAAGCAAAAATTCAATTTTTTGAATTTTAATAAATACATTTTATAAGAATGTGAATATTTTAGAACAAAGTTTCTTTCATAAAACTGAAACGTATTCATCTGCTATTGAATAATGCATATTTATATCTAATGCAACTTTTTTTTACGCTTATTTCGAAAAACTTTATAATTAGTCCCTACACTTAGGGCGTAAGCATTAAATATTTTCACAATTTTGTTCTTGTAATTATAATAATTGTCAAATATTTATGATTAACATTATTTTTATCGTTTTTTCCTGTTAATTTATAATGTTATAAGTTTATTGCTTTCCAAATTAATTTAAATTTTAATAATCAGAATCAAGTTCACAATTTGAATTCCAAAGGAATTCGGAAATTTCCTTTGAATTATTAAACAGTTGCTTTTGTAAAATAGTAAGACGAATCATTTATTTTATATTTTTCTATACACTCGAAACAATTACCCAAAATTTTGAGTGATATACTAAAGATGTTCTTCTTTCATTAAGTAACCATGTCTCTTTTATATGTGAAGAAAAAACTAATATTATACCATTAAGTTATATTTCATGTTAAATACATTAAGGACTAAGCAAATATTTATTATAGCATTCAATTAATATGCTTAACTGCATTAATTTGTTTTCTCATGACACACACACACATTTGAGTTACTTAATTTAAAAGTAACTAGTACAAATTGAGATATTATTTGATAAAAGAATATATTGTTGTTTAATAAATAAATATATAATTTGTTAATATAATACATTTAGAAAGATCATTTCAAAGTAATTTTCTGATAACATGGTAAAAAATTCTAATACAGTTCTTTCAGATTCTGGAAGACACTTGTTGATAAATGCTAGATTTTCATAAGCAACAGAAGAGTTCATTAAAAAACATTAGTTTAATGTTGTATATCAAATCACGCTATTCGAAAAGAAGAATTCCTTATTTAAATAAAATGTAAATGCTATTTACTTTTCTCTATAAGTCTTTTTTTAACAAAACGTTATTGCTTTTACATCTTAAACAATAAATTCACCGACATGATTCACTATTTGTGTTTTGAATATATTTAGAAGGCATATGAAATTTTAAATAGACACTTTTTAGAATTATTATTCTTTTCATTTTTTTACAAAATGATTTAGAAATCTTTGAAGTGTTGAAGAAGATAAAGTGCTTTTGATAAAATTAGATACAGTGATTTTTGATGCCAGTGATACAAAAACTCTTGTCAGTATTATTTCTATATTAATTAGTATATTTTTGAATAACGTTTACTAACAATTTGATTTATTTTTAAATTTTATTCAAAAATAATGGTTTATTCACAGCTGTGTAAATGGTAACCTGAATTATGTGATTAAAGTCTACAAATAATACCATATAGGAATTTTCCCTAAATCTTGATATTCAAAACATTTTCCTTACCTCAGCATGAGTAAAAAAAAAATTAGTTCTTAAAACTAGAATATATTTTATTTACAGCAGTCAATTTATTATCAGAAATTGTCTTTTTATTCAATTCATTTATAATTAGAAATCTTTAAGCCATGCTCATTTTGTCACTTGTTTTAATTAGTGTAATAGGAAGTAGCTGAAATTAAGCAAATCATTTTGCATATTTATCATAATAACAATTAAATGTTTAAATTCAATTAAGTTGTTCCATCATTTTCATTAATTAATTGGCTTAATTTTTTTCTTTTTTCATTTTGCATTAAAAAACTATGTAATAAAAGGTGGTTTTTATTTTATTCAGTAATTAGGGAAAATTTTTCCTTGATTTTGTAATGTTGAGGTTCTTAATTAGTTAATAAATCGTTTAATTTTTGATTGAAAAAATTTTCTTTTATTTCTTTTAAAACTTACTTTTGTGGATTGCATCCTTAAAAGCTCTAAAAGTAAGAGATTTAATTTTTCAAATAGAATAAATAACATGATAAATAAGTAAAATAAATTAAATATGTTTACATAAAATAGATAATGTATCTTAGAAATATAAAGCTAATTAATTTCCGACTTCCAAAACTTTGATCTTTTCTTTTAAAAACACTCAAAAATGATGATAAAGAGAAGCAAAATATTAACAACTTATTGAATAAGATAAATATATATATATATATATATATATATATATATATATATATATATA
>JAPDSC010081891.1:22639-50284 GCA_026290005.1 Latrodectus geometricus | reverse complement strand
TATATATATATATATATATATATATATATATATATATATATATATATCTTAGTAACCTTCATATTCAATTCATCTTTATTTAAAGATCTGAAAATGTTGAGATTCAAATAAAATTATAAAAAGATCGCTTTCAATAAACTATTGAAATCATAAAATTCAGTGGTGCATTCAGTGAAATAATTTCTTTCAAATGGAGCAAAATCAATTCAACACAGCAGAGAGAAATATTTCCAACAATAAATACACTAGATGGTCATATTTATGAACCTCTAGTTTAGAAACACTCACTATTTATGAACTATGGACCCGTTCTTAACATAGTCCCATACAAACAATGATAATGTTAATTCTCAAACACGAACTAAAACTTTAAGAATTCTCTTTTTTATGAATTCATTTTCATATAGCATTTGTGTGTGAGTTTTTTTTTTTTACATAGTTTTTTCTCAATATTTTTATTTTGTTTATTTCATGGTTTAAATGTTCAGATCAACGTTTATACAGGACTATTGTAAATTCAACGAATTGTGCAAAAACTGGCTGTACTGCTGATATTGAAATCTTAGACTTTTTTAAGGAATTCGTATGGAATTTTTCCTATGTAATCTGAATATCGTCTTACAGCCCGTGCAACAGAATATAATCAGAAGCTTCAAATACAAATATCTTATAGTCGTTATGCATGGAGTGATCAAGAAATTCTACGAGCAATGCACTTGTCAATCTATGTTGGTGAAAAAAAGTAAAATCTAGATCATTTTGATATGCAGGTGTTACTGAAAAAAAGGTCGTAACTGAGCACACCGTAGCCTAGTGATAACGCTCTTCAAAACATAAGGTCCTTGGTTCAATACTACCTACTGTTGAAAATGGAATATTATGCTTTCTGCATGCATTATCCATAAGCTTCAACAAACAAAATTCATTGCTGCCCGAAGTTTCATTTTAGAACGTTTTGAATGTGCACTCAGATATAATTTAAGATAAGAAGAATTATCGATTAATTAGGTGATTGAAAATTAAAAAAAGAACCTAATATTGATTAAAGAGAAATTGATCTAGTGCTATAATCGTCTGTAAAATAAACGGTTGAATCGATAACAAGATTGTGATAATTTTTGGAGGGAAAACAGTTAAATGTTTTCCTGCATCGAAAAACTGGGAAAATGCGTTTTTAAAATGCAATTTTGAAACATAAAAAATTAATAAAATGCTTGATTTTTCATCAATATAATAAAAGTTAGAAGTGTTATCAAGTTTAAATTATATTTTGCATGTGTTTATAACGCAATGCATACTAAATAACTTTTTTTCTAACTTTACTTTATATTTATAAAAGAAACAGCAATTTGGTAAGAAAAATAATTAATTTCAATTTTTAACACTTATTTTTCTCATGAAATTTCGATTTTTGAAATTATTTTACTTGTCTCAACGTAAACTCTAGTTACGTGTTTTTTAAAGTGTTAGTAAAATCCGAGAGTTTACAGTAACTGTAAAAGTAATTAAGTGAATATTCTACATTTTGGTTGATTTGCTTCAGGATTGATATTTGTTTGGTTTAAATGTTCTTGGTTAATCTTATTATATTTTTCTTATAAAATTAATAAATCTGCTTTCTTTTGCAACATATACTAGCTACATCAATATTAAATTAAAATTTTCAATACATTTTTGTAGTTCATTAAGATCGCTATTGAGTAACATGGTGTGTTGTTTGCTATGTTGCAGGATGAGAGAAATCTAAAGAAAATACACAGATGCAATTTTAATTAATGCTCAGAAAAATTTGATACCTTTCAACCTCCGTGTTTCCACCCAGAAACTAAACTGCTAATTACTTTCCCGCATCGAGGCTTTTTTACTTGAATTAGATTTAAAACGATAATGAAGATACATGATACGGTTGTTGATTCTCTTTAAAATGCGAATTAAAAATGTGAAAAACTCTTTAATTATAAATGATGAAATATATTCCAAGAATGAATAAATATAATGGCGATGAAAAATATTTTGGAAAATACCTATATATATATATATATATATATAACAAAATCTCAAGTAATTTTTAAAAATTAACCTATAATTTATTAAAAATTACAAAAAATAGTATAAAAAACTGCGAAAGTAAAAGGTTTCTTCAACCTTTATAAATCTAAAATTATCATTTCTACGTTTGTTATGTGAAAAAGGTAATAAACCATGTTTATCATTCTAAATCAGAACACATAACTTAACAAGAATTTTTTTTAAGAATATTTATCATTTGACAGAATCTACTAATGTATTCAAACTTTAATTTTAATTGCTTTGCGTTTTTTAGAACACAGAGAACTTTTAAATTATGCTTTCTACTTTATAGCATTATATTTTCGTATTCTATTGAAAAAATTTGCTCTCTTTTAAAATTAAGCATTGATATTTGTTGAACTTTTTAGTGCGTAAATTGAATATACTCTCTAAATTTTAAAGAGTATTTCTAACTTCCCTTACATATTTTACATACAAATGATAACTTTTTCCCCTTGCGTTATCAAAGGAAATTATCTAAATTGCCATTTTCATTAAGTAATAACTCAAGTTTAAAATACTTATGAATTAAAAACGAATAAAGATGTGTTGCTGAAATTATTAGCATTTATAACCAATCACTGAGGTAGTAAGGAATAAATCATTTTGTATTGAACTCCATGTGTACCAGCATTTGAAAGACAGAAAAAATTAAATTATTTTTCATCATAAATTTTATATTAGATTTTAAACATCAGGACATTTATATATTAAGCAGCCTTTAATATACATTTAATTTAATTAATATAATGTGCATACTATATTTAAAAACGCACAAGTACAAAAAGAAAAGAGTAACTCTGCAACTTATTGCATTATTTATTAATGTACAAAATTAACTCTTTTACTACAACTAAAACTTTAAATAACTTCGTTTTTTATTCATGAAAATGTTATAGGTAAAGCTACTTATATAAATAAGAGAATTATTTAAATGCCTGATTTAAAAACCATCTATTTCGATGATGTCCAAATAAACCTATATTTTTGTTATACTTTAATTCAAGCTAACAGCATTTGAAACTGTTGTTTATGTTTCAAGTAGAGGAAACATTTGAGTGGTATCATACGTCAATGAACAGGAAAAGCTGTAACCATCAGGCACAAAAGAATCCATACAAAACAACCTTTTTCTGCGCATTTAGGATGAATAGCTTTATGAGATGTTTTTCAAAGCGAAGAGATGGTGTCGACTCTACTGAAAGGTTTCTCTGAACTTTACATTACCGTTACTTGTTTATTTCCGCAAACTGCGTAGATTTACAAAAAGAAAACTCTTAGGAAGGAAAAGGAAATTAATTTTATCTTATCATTTACTTAAAAACCTTAGTGGTCTACATTTTATAATTAGTTTCCTGTTTAATTTATAATGAAACCTTGTAAAACGCAAATAAAGTTTAATATATTTTTGTAAGCCAAACTGAATAAATTTGATTGTTCTTTTAAGCAAATGCACTATAACTTGTACCATATTTACATATAGCAAAACTATAATCATTTATAAAATTCTTAAAGCTTTTTTATTATTGCAAACAAATTTGTTTTTTACTTGCAATAATAAAATATTCAAAAGAATATGACTACTTTTTACATTTTTTAGCATTTACAGTTCAATGAAGATATATTTTAGAACACATATGGCAACCGTAGAATATATTTGAAGGCGATTTAATTCCGCTTTCATTTCATGCGTGATGTCAAACTTTTAGCTCAATTTTAATAAAAAATTCAAATTTTCAATTTAAAATTTAAAAAGCACCTCAAAACACTTCCTTTGAAGCAATTATTGTTAGTTGTAATACACTCAAATCATTTGGTTTTATTTAAAGCGTCTTTCGGAAATTAATAAAGGATTCTCATAAAAATATATTAATTTGTTTTACATAAAACTAATCATTTTTCAATATTAATAAAAAATCTTTTAAATAAGATTTCTCGAATGAAAAGCTTTTCATTTAAAAACATTTGAAGTGTCATATTGAGAGAATAATTCTTTTTATTTATTAAGTTCAATTCATTTCTTTAAATGTGTTTTAATAATAAAGAATATTAGAGACTATTTTTACTTAATATATATTTTTGAATGTTTTTAACTATGAGAATTAAATTCTAAGTTTAACTACTATAGTATTAAACTTAATATTCAAACTAAGGTTTCATTTTCGAAACTTTATGTTATTTTTTGCCTCATTATATATGAGACATTTACAGGTCTCAAAGAGCAATTACATGTTTTATGAATTATTCCGTTATTTTTCTCATTAATGATAACAATTTAAAACCAGTTTAGGTCTAGATAGTCTATTTTGAAATATCATACCTATATAAACTAAGGAAAAGCAGTAAGAAAATTACAAAATTAGTAACAATTAATATATAGTGCATATGTTAGTACATAGTGTATTGTACTGCGTAGAATAAAATAGAACTTGCCAGTTAATTTAATTTTTAAGTGACAGAAAATATACTAAATAGTAAAATAAATACACTGTTAGATAAAAAAAAAAATAAATAAAAATTTCAAGAGTATTCCGAACAGCAACTTATCCTATACATTATTATTTTTTGCCGAAGCTTGTGAATAGGAAAATCAGATTCCCAAGCTTCATCTGAAAATATATTAATCGTATTTTATTTGAGAAATTATGTATATGTACTTATCTCATTTTCAATTTACCATAAACTCTCATAAATTAATTTCGGTTTTTGTGCATATAAGTTGCATTGAAGCTACACAATAGTTGAGATTATGGTTTGTGCAAAAATATTACCCCAATTTTTATGAAATTTCTGAAATGTTTTGTCTCTTAATTTTTATAGTAACACAGAAATTAATTTAATTATATTTTAAAATTTATATAATGCTATAAAAATTTAGTGAATCCAGTATTAGTAGCTATCACTGATTTGAATAGACTTGGATGTACTGAAAATAATCCATTAAACCTTAATAAATACCTTAAAAATCAATTTACAATGATCAATTTTGGGTAATAACTTTGAATAAATTTTCGTTTTACGGATTTACATATCATATGGAATTTCAATTACATGAAATAAAATGAGCAATATATATATAACACTCATTAATACTGTAGTGTGAGTTTTTACCTTTCTGGTGTCTAACAAGTATGTGTGGGCTACCTTTAGTTATTTATTAAGGACATAACACATACAGATTCCTAAGTTAACTAGTTATTTTTCAAATAAAATTGAGTGTTATCATGTGAGTATATGTTATAATCAGGGTTTCGAATTGGAACCGAAAAGAAAAAAATATCAGTTTTTTTGTTTCGATATATATCTTTAATCATTTTGTTGCTGCAGCCAATATATCAATATTTTCTAATTTAACGTGTCAACCATATAATTATTATTACACACATATATTAATTATGCATTCCCTGTTTTGTTGTTCATTATTATTTTTTGTTTCAGTGTCGCATGAAATTACTATTTGAAAGCATTTGATTTAGTTGAATGAAAAAGAAGTACAGATGATTTTTTTTAGAAAGATATAAGTCCGAGTTCTATATTTTTCGTATTTCAACATACGATCTTCTACAGATGTTTGTAGTCTGGTAAGATAGACAAAACAACTGCTCAGCAGGAAGAATACAGTGCGGCGCCACCCCAGAAATAAATTGTGATGTATGCGTAATGGCACGTGTCTGCCTAATCGGTCAGGAGACGTAAAAATGCTAGTAAGAGACGGGATTAATTCATGAAGATTAAGTACAATGGTTAAAATTAGATGTGAATGGTCAAGTAAAAAAAAAATTAAAAATCCCTTTTAGCTCTCAACCGGATCTCTATTCTTTTGTTTTTCATCCCTAACTCATATGCTTCCGTTGCATTCCAATGAAGAGTTTTAAAAGTAATATGACAAAATCATTATTGGAATGCAAAGATTTTAGCTTATTTTTAGCTGAAACGAATTTAAATTATTTTGCAAACAGTATATGGGTGGAATTAAAATTTAATACCTCCACACACACACACACAATTCCAAACGGTAACAACATTGAAATTATAAAAAATGGACTTTAACCGATTTTTACGAAATTTGGATTCATTGCAAAATAAAGTTACAATATTTTAAAAATTTCTTTACCGATATTATATATATATATATATATATATATATATATATATATATATATATATATATATATATATATATATATATATATAATATCAGTTATCTATCAGAGAAGCATTATTAATATCAATTAATAATAGACAAAAACAGTTTATTTGGACCCGCATTATCAAATCTTGCTTTCCACATCATAAAAAGTAAAAGAAAAGGCTCTGCAACATTTAAAGAATATTTGCAACAAATTAAAATTTTTGGAAAAGCCAAAGGAAACATTTTTTTTGAAAGCTATGAAAATAACGATGATTTAGTGACTTTTTTAAAAAGTAAAGAAATATAAAAAAAACACATAAATCCTCTATTTTTACTGAGACAAGCAATGAATTTATTCTAAGTAATTTTGACGATGAATGGAGGCTTGATAAAAAGATAATACTTTAGATTTCTTGGAAAAGAATACAATTACCTATCCGTATTTGATTAAGATTGCAATGGTGGTTTTGGCACCTCGTACTAAACACAATTTAACGTTGAAAGAGTGTTTTCAAGTTTGACATTTATTCTCCCAGACAACAAAAGTAATCTCAGTGAAATCACGTTAGAAGATATATCTAATTAAAAGCAATTTTTATTTGAATAAATAAATAAACATATTTTTACGCAGTTTATGCAAAGCCAAGTGCCCCACTTGAGCGGCAAACATCAAGCGACTAAGGTACACATAATCGCCATAACTACGAGCCTAGCTGTCAAATGTGATTTTGATAATGGATAACAATGCTAATGCTCACCGTTTTCTACACACCGCTCTTATCGTGTTTGCTAATTAATTGTATCTATTCACACAGAGTACCAATTAAGAAAAGAATAAAATTGATCTGGTTTTGATAGAATTAAGTATTTATTTATGATAGAATGATATTTTAGTACAAATAAAATTATTCATTTCAATTGAACCGGAATGAAAAGAATTACGGTTTCAAACCTTGGTTATAATATTTCAGGATAAATTATCTAATTTAAAATTTATTTAAATTCGCTCATGCATTTAACCTTTAAACATGTATTTGAGTGAAAATTTTATTTGTTTATATTTTTATGTTTCATGACTTTTTAAGAAAAAATCTCAGCGGTAAAATGTTTTTTTGAAGTCATGTATAAACTTTACTTTAGTTTGCTTAATTATTTGAATTCATTTTTATGTAGTTAAAAATTTACAGCCAAGAAACGTCAAATAAAGTACAGGTTTGATTTAAATGAAATTATTGCAAACATAATTCTTTTGAGAATTACAATTTATATCCAGACAGATTTATTAACTTTCTAACAATATTTCAAAATGATCCTTCGATATAGTTTGAAAATTTCCCCAGGTTTTATATATTTCAATGAATTTATATTAAAAAATTATTCAATGAGTTTAATTCCAAATCCAAACTCGCTTCTTAATAGCTCCCAAATGATTACAAGACTTACCACTTTTGATAAATGCTTATGCGCGGTCGAAAATGATGGTTATATGGCAGTAGACTTCATATTCCTGCTAAATATGACCAAACATCAATTGATGAAAGGGCGAAGTATGAGGACCATTAAGGTAAATTTGAGTACTCTATTGGTGCCTAGTTTGTAGTCTCACGGTGTGGTTATGAGTGCCGTAAGCTATGAGGTCAATTTCATATTAACACAACTCCTCCATTCCATTACAGTTTCGACGTTTAGCGACATAACCGAGGAAATACCGTTTTCGCCATTGGCAAATGATGTGTGATACGTATAATCTGACTTTCAGTGACAATCATTGCTCTGGCCAATTTTAATAGCTCAGAAATCCAGCTTTAATAATAAATACCTGTCATTTTAAAGTTTATATTTTTCAAAATTAAATATATTATAATCCGAAATTAATATTAGTTTTTTTATATTGAGGTTTAAAGTTCCTCTTTAATAAATATCTTATTTCTTAATTTCTATTACATTTTCAGAATGTGTGATGAGGAGACAAATGAAATTCAGCAAATTTATGTTTTTAAAAAGCAATTTTCAAATCTTAATATGAATAATTGTATCATTTCTATGTCGGAAAATGCATCTTAAGTTAAAATCTATCACTTCTTACCCTACTCTCCATGTCTTAAGCCATGTTTTGTACCATAAATATACAAAATTCATGCAAGCGTTTTTGAAAACTTACGTGATGTTATCTTTAAAAGTTAGCTTAAAATTGTGACAGTAGAAAAAATTGCAGATCCTTTAGAAAGCACTTAAAAGATATGCGTGTTTATATTTGTGTATTATTAAACTTTATTCGCATTCAGCAAGCATTTAGAGAGACAAAAAGACCTCAAGGTTATTTATATCCATATTTATGAATTTTCATAGCTCTATAATATGTTATTATTGATAGCGGGATAGAAACTAAAATACTTCCAATGATTGTGCTTCATGATTTTGAATCAAAGACAAATGGTGGGATTGATTCCTGAATTATATTATTTTTATCTTCACTTTTTGCATCATTAGAGATATATGATGTCACAAAATTTGAGTAAAAGGTTTCAATTGGTTTAAATCTTTAATCAGCTCAAGAATGATTTTGCTATGTTGCAACAAATGATGTTTTAAATTCCCCAGAGAATACTGCCTTCAATTTCCTATTAATCATTTATGTTTACTTCAAACCCAAAACGATGACTTTTAGAAAAAAATTTACAGGTAGAAGTCTAAAGATTTTTTGGCTGGAGTATAAAGGTATTTAAGGTAGGTCATGCATAAAGTCAAAAGCGGCAGAATCTGTCATTGTTTAATAAAATCATATCTGATTGTTGTCTCTTTAAGTTATAGGTAGTCATTTTTATAATACCTCGTTTGGGAATTACTTTTGGAGATTCGCGTTTTTATAATGTTCTAAATTGGTTAAAAAACTATCTCAAGTCAATTTTTTTTAAAGCTATTGGTTAGATTAAATATTACAAATTTAAAAAAAGTGTAATTTATTAGATAAATGAAAAGTACTTTATAAACTGTAAATATTAAAAATAGTTAAAATTATATTACAACGCCCAATTACTTCTGAAAAATAATGAAGTTTCTTAATTTGATAATTGCATCGCATTTATCTTTTTTCGTTTCCTCATATACATTTGTAAATAAATTTTTGATTAACACTGCAAGTTTTTCAATATAAACAAAATATATATATATATATATATATATTTATAGTTGTTAAAAAGAATTTATTATCAGAAATATCTTAGTTACAGAATTTCTCTTTTCAGACAAAACTGGTTTGGTTTGTCACTCAATAGTCATTTTTTGCACACGAGGGTTAATTAAACCGGGACCTACGATTTAAATTAGATTCCAAACCATTAGAAACATTTAAGCTCAAGGTAAGATTCGAACAAACGACCTATTGAACCGAAGAAACAACATTAGAAGTATATTGTGTAAAAAAATTATATTTTTTGAATTGTTCTAATTATTCATTGATATTATGAGCAATGTATTACTTGTGTCTAAATGTATACTTAATTAGATTAGTTTTTAACTTGCCATATTGTTTTTAAACTATATAATATACAGCATTTTATTGTAGCAAAAATGTATTCATCTATATAAAATAAATATTTCTTAGTCACAATATGTGCAAAATATATTTTTATAATAGTCTCTCTCATGTAGTTGTTATTGTCTTGTGCCAACTAGGATGGCAGTATGGGGTGTGCTGCTCCATTTTTCCAATTGAACCGTAATTTGGTGTGGAATCCGACTTCCTGGGTACATACATGTGATAGGTACCCGTTTATAGGGTAGGCAACCATTCACAACTCATTTATTTATTCAAGGAAAGGACAAAGACCAGAGAGAAAAGCAAATCCATGCCCGATCCGGGATTCGAACCCAGGACCGCCCCTACCGCAGTCAGGCACGCAAACCACTGGATAGGGTGGGCGGTAGTATCTCTCATCATAATAAGGAATATTTATTCGGTTTACTAAATATTGTTCCTAAAAATTGTATTTCAGACTGTTTCAATTAATTATCTTATCAGGTTTGTTGTACGTTTACAAAATGAAATATATTTCTTTTTAATAATTACATATATTACAGAATATGATATAATGTTATAAAGCTCAATCAAATCGCTTATAAAATAATCTGTTCTGTAAAATGATTTTCTAAGACTGAAAAATCATAAATCATAAGAGTTACTTAATTCTATAATCAGATCTCACTGTCATATTTTAAGCAAGATACAAAAAATTACAATCACGTGTATTAGTTTTAAATATAAATTAAACTACTAATTAGTATTTCTTCAATGAGGATAAACATGTGTCAGTTAAAATTTATTAGAAAATGCAATGATTTCTGTACTGTAATTTAGCATAAGAGTAAATTTAAAATGATCCTTTTCTTATTTGCCGAACAATTGAATAAATACAACGTAAAATATTTTCGATTCAACAATAGATTTATTCGGTTCTTAGAGGCAATATTGCATAGAAAAATAAAGCCTTACAATTCTTTCGAAATTCGTCGCAAAACATCTGATGTTTTCCACTGTCGCATTAGAAAAATAAATCTTTAAGAAAAACTTGTCGCTTTTAACGGAGATTCCGAGAATTGTTTTAGCGGAACGGGGATTTAACGTTCCTCCCGAAAAGCATGGTATTTCACAAAAATACGGCGGAGAATTTAAATCTGATAAAATAACTACAAAACGATTGGATTTTTTTAAAGAACACTAATATTTGGCAAAATAAAGGAATAGCGATTTAAAAATTGAATTTTCTGTTTCTCTAATACTTAGACAAATTTATATTTAATACATTTCTGATGTAAAATTTAACAAATCATAAGCTATCATGAAGGAAAGGAAACACCATTAAAATTTTACTGTAATATCATGCTCTTGTGCAAAATAAAAGTTTTGTGAAAAAATAGACATTTATCTCTAGTTTGATGGGAAGGATTTCGATACAAGTGTAGATAAAATAACTCGAATATTAATTTACAATTGAAAATAAAATATATTGAAAGTATTATTTCATACCTTTCTTTTTGGGGTACAGGCTATAGGTAAACATAAAAGAATAAATCTTATATTTTATAAGTAATGTCTGAGCTTAAAACTGAGTAAGAACGATCCAAATTTAGTGATTATTCTGAATTATCTTGATAATTAATAAAAAACCAATAATTTTATCACTCAGTTAAAAACAATATAGCCTTAAGTACGATGACACACGGAATTATAACATTTTATAACATTGTTGTAACATTATAGCATTGTTTGCTATTCTTATAGGTTCGAAATTTTGCAAACTGTAAAACTAAACATGCATTTGATTATTTTTGTATAATTTAACATTGCTACATACAGATCACAATCTTATTTAATAAACAGATGCACTAATTAAGATGGAAGACATTTTCCAAATGGCTGACTGTAAACAGGCTTAATTTAAGATATTGCTTATTCTAATTATCTAATATGTCTTATATAGTAGAGCTAAATCAGTAGATTTTAATTATTCATTTGAGCAACACCTCAAGATTTTTAAGACAAGATAATTTTAAAAATATATTATAATGGTAAAACAAAAATAGGGGAATTCTAGTTACCTCTGTATCATTAGGAGCCTTAAGAAAATAATGATTCAGGATGTTGGCAGTTTTAACAGCTGATTTCATCTGTTTTTCGAAGTTTGTGGTAAACTTGGAGGAAATGCGCCATTCAAAACCTTTGCTTGCAAAGTCTTCCAAAGATGTTCTGCGACAAGAACCATTTTGGTGCAACTGATGAACATTTTCTATCAGTTGTAACACAGCAGCAACAGTATTACCGCTTTCTGACAAGATTCTCACTTTTTCATCTGGAGACAGATTTTCAGGTCGCTTAGGACGAGACGTGGCTTGGGTTAGTTGGAATGGAGGTATCCCTGCTCTTATAACGCCAAATAGGATACTACAGAAAATAAAAAATAGCAAAGGTACTTTGCCTCCCATCAGGAAATCGGAGAAACTAAAAACTTGGGAAGAATTCGGAATCTGCAATGAAGACAAGGACAGCATGAATTTCACAGAGACACTTTTCAATTATCAAAAATCTTAGATTTAAATATTAGTAAACGTTTAGAAAAACAATACATAATTATTTATAAATTACACAATTTATATTTATTCAAAACACCTCGTTATTCAGATATATTGCAAGCTATTCTATTTACATATGATCAACACAGATATAAATTAACAGGATAAATGTTGTATGCGTTACTTAATATATGAAGAACATAAGTGCATTTTAGAAAAAAATAATATGTTTCAATTGACATAATTTGTTTCAATAGGTTTTCCATACCGTCAAGAATTGTAGCAATTGTTTCAATTAATGACAGTCATTTCATTTTATTCGTGAAATATGTGAAATTTTAACATGATTACTATGTCTCAAAAATCTTCCTAATGCGCCATGTGTGTGGAGTGATTTGTGAAATAAATGGTGCCTCCCATAATAGTACAAATTTAGAGTGAAATATATGTTATGAATTCAAAAATAAACATTTTTATAGATAAATAATTATTGAAGAAGAGAAACAAAATATCAAATTAAATTGAAAATAGTCTGCAAAATTATTTCTATGGTTTCTTTTTGTAATGGAAGCATTTTTAAATCTTAGAGAATTGATTATCCATTCATTATCCATTTATACAACGCGGTTTTATTCAAACCGCCAGATTAGGCAGTTATGTTATAAATCGTAGTTATAGATTTACAATTTAGTATGCTAAATCTTAAAATTTTGTGTGTTATTGATCCGTCATTTACTCTATGCCTTAAAATCCCTCTTCACTATTTAATATATCCATTTCAAAAAAAGTAATATAAATCAGAACTCTTAAAGTATTTATGTTAATTATTTAAAATTTATATTTTACAGCCTTTAGATTGACAAAGATTGAAGGCGTTATTTTTTTTAAAAAGAGAATTCCAATCTTATTCGTATGCAGTCACATGAAGAGTTCTTAAAGCGACTCATTATTATTTTAGTTGATTTTTTTAAAAAAATTACATTAAGCTTTTTCCATAGGAAATATTTGTTGTTTAAAACTCCTTTTTTTATCGGACAGCTAGAAAAATATCACTGCATAAAATTTATTTTAACATTCTGTAAAGATTTAATAACGCTTGTTTACTAATTTTTGCCGTAATTTTTAAATGATATATATTTGGTTCAGTAATAAAATATCCTCTTATTATAGATTTTGTTTTCCTTAAATAAATATTGCTTGCAGCTATTTAATTCGTCATGTTTATCCCAGTCTTTTCTGATACAAAAATTGACTACTTCTTTTAGTTTCCATTTTAAAGAGACAAATTTAAAGTGTGTATGTAAGATTACAATAATCAATAGTTATAGTTAGTCTCCTGATTTTATCGCTCGGAATTTATTCTCATTCTAACTATTTCTGTCACAAGGATAAGTAATTCATAGGACGACTTCGACAATTGGCTTAACTATAGAATATAGTTTGTCCCTTCTAAGAAACATTTCTTCTTGCACAAGTACATGTTCACCAAAGGATAAAAGGAAACCCATGAATTATTAATGGATAAGATGGCTTCGTATTTCAACGTCAATTCAAAGGCAGAAAATAGTATAAAAGCAGGCATTTTTTTCACTCCAGTAGGTTTTTAAATCTAATTAATAACCCTTAGTATTATTTACGAATGTGTGATGCAATGTTGTAAAAGTTTTTTAATACTTATTTCTGTAACGTTATTAATGTTAACTTTTAATAAGGAAATTTTCCAAGAATTAATAAACTTGATCGAAGAGTAATAATCAATGAATAGATGCCAGTATGTAATATTTGATGTATGATATTTTCGGATATAACTCTAAATACACATTAACTGATAATGCGTTATAGGAAAACTGATCTTTGTAAGGGGTTTCTTTTTAAAAGGAAATGTAAACTATGTAAGAGAGTGTATCTCATTAGGGCAACTCTAATTACGATTACTTTGACTAAAAGCTTAAATAATCTATAAAAAGGGAGACTTTGGAGAACCTGTTCTTGATTTATTGTGAAGAAATGTCTTTTCCTGATTTCACGGAAATCTGATTTCAGGACCAATGGACGTACTTTGTCATCAATCAAGTACTTTTTGCCTCTCATCAGAAATAAGAGGAAAGGAAAGAGCCAATCAACCACAAGAAATAGTTTCTCGACTAAGCAACTAGAAATCAGTATTGATTTATTTTGTCATTTCAGATGCAATATTTTACAGGAACAGAAAATTAAGTGAAAATTTAAGAACTGTAATTGTACAATGAAAGGAATTTTAAATTTATATGGCTAGTAAATTTTCTGAAAGTCAACATCTTTTGCCATATTTCACGCATGAGCAATTACATTTCTATGCATTAATAACAGCGTATTTGAGTTCGCAGAAAATAAATATATCAATTTCTATTTATAAACAAACAGAGTATAGTTATTGTAAATTCTAGTGTTTAGGTTTTTTTTTAAACTGAAGTGAATATATTACTAGTTTAAATTACATATTTGTTGAGAAATTCATTGACCTAAATGCGATGAAGAATTTTAATAGTCCCACACAATAAATTTAAATTAAGATTAACATATAAGCTGACTTTCAAAAATAAAAATTGATTAAAACAATCAACACAAATTTTATAAATTGCCACAAATATTTTGCTAATTTAGGCACAAATTTGATATTTATATGATCAAAAAATTATAATAAAGTTTTATTTGCTCGAAAAAGAATTTTCAGCAATTTCACTGAACTTACAATTCTACATAATCTTCAACTGCCAAAAACAAGAAAAATTTTTTTGGAATTACTAAGTGAGAAAAATTTTCACCAGCGACTATTTATGCAGTAGTATTTAAAGCACCTTTAAGAAAACCCTAATATAATAATACAAATGTGTACTTTTAAAGACGCTAATATAATAAGAAAGGTAATTTCTAATTATTTTACTCAAATGTGAAAAATTTCAAACTTAATAAAAATTTATCAACTAAAAAAAGCACACGAAAAGGTTCTGCATTGCTTAAATTCTACGATAAAAGAAGGAAATAATTCTGATGACCTGGAATAATTTTGTAAATGTGTTTGTTTGTTTGGTTGGGTTTTGTGGTGCAAGGTCCAAAAAGGACAAGCTGCGCCAAAAATTAAGGTTTAAAGAGAATTTATAAAGTTTTGTAAATGTGCTGAAATAACGCTTAAGTGTGAAATGTGTATAAATCTAGAGATAATCTTACATTCAAACGTTGTATTACAGCATTATTTCATAGCTGCACACAACTAGACATGAAATTATAATTATCAATTAATTTAGAAAAAAGATAAAAATGTGTAAACTCTAAAGTTTTTTTAATCCATCGTTACATCAGACAAAATAAATACAAAAAATTATGCTTGTACTTAAAATGTTTCTAACATTTAGTATAAGTCTACTACTTATACTTTTATATACTTACATTCAATCGAGGTTAAAAGTCAGATTAATGTCAGTGCAAATTTAGGTAGTTAAGTTTTTTATACCAAAAAAAAACTCGGGTTATAGCCAATATATGTAAGCAGGAGCTATTCTTTTAATTAAAGGTTGTAAAGAGCAATAAACGCTTGCACTTTTATAAAATCAATAAATAATAATTCTCGCTATAATTTAATCCAAACTCTTCCCAAATAGTTTTGAAAAGTTGGTCTCGAAAAAATTTCCTTTTTTTTCTGCGCTGGTAGTACCAATAAAAAATTATGAAGAAAAATCGTTAGAAACATTAAAAGAGAATTATTTAATTTTGTTTTAAAATTTAAACGCAGTTTGATCCTGTTGCTTTCAACCTTTCATTTGTTAAATAGTCAAAAATTAACTGAACCATATATATAAAATTAATCTTGACTTTGTATTATTTTATTTTAATAATATAAACAACTGTAGGATGCTATAAATATAATTACAGTATTATAGTATTTTTCATTAATTGAAATATATCTAAATATTTTAATTGGATTCTTAGAAATCTTGCAAAAAATATTTATTTTATTTTATAACTTTTTTAAATTAGGGATAAAAATGACAGTACAGAATTTTTCATCCAGTTATTTTTATACATTTAATTTCGAAACTCATAATTTGATATAATTTTACATAGAACTGATGAGCTCAATGTATGTCTTAGGAAAATTTAAATTTTCTTATTAATTAATTTCAGTTAATAATAATTAATTAACATAATTTAGTTAATAATTTATTGCAAATGTATATTATTTAATATATATTTAAAATGAATTCTTTAATAACGAGGAATTTACAATCTTTACTGGAAAAGTATTTGTTAAATTGAAAATTTGCTCATTATTTTTGGTGTGTTACATCAAGTAACTCTTTCCTTAAAAATATATAATGTGTTTTAATGCTGATTAAAGATTGAAAGTGAAAATCTTTTGCTGAAAGTAAGTAGGCCTTAAAAATAAATAACTCTCAATCAATTATTAAACAGAAATTTTGAAAGAGAAAATGAAGGAATAAAAAAGAGAATATATATGATGCCAAGTAGTATTCAATACAAAAAAGAGATTAAACATATATTCATAAATAAATGAGCAATTTAATTAATGAATATAAAACTGTGAAAACTGAACGTTTTGTTTGCAAAAAAAAATATGTTTCATATATTACGATCCTCCCATGTAAGCAAAAGTATTTTTTCTTAGACTAAATATTTAAATATAAGTATACTGTATGATAATTGTATACTTAGAATGTGCTAAATAATTATTGCTAAATTTCATTCCTATCTGATAATCAAGAGATAGTAAATTCAGTAAATTTTTCATTTAAAGAAAACATGCTTCCAGTTTGGAATTTTCTAATAATGTTTATCGTAAATAACTAATTAATTATTTGAAAATTAATCTCAGTCAGATTTTAGCATTCTTTTACACTTTCGGCCAAGGCGTATGAGTCAGATTTTATTAAATTGTAGCAAAATATACTTATGAGTAAGCACTTGCAAAAAATGCAAAGAATAGAGAATAAATATGGCCCCAGAAATCTCATTTATAAGAATATAACAACCTTGCACTGCGCTTTTTTTTCTGAATATTTATTTTCAGAGGAATTAGTAAAAATTGTTAAATTTGAAAACTATGCCTTGTTATATCAGTATATTCGTTAATAAGTGTGCTAATTTATTTCAAACATATTTTTTCCGTTTAAATTACATTTTCTTAGGTCATTAAATATTTTGGAAGATTTCTTATTAACATATATTGCATTCTTAAATCTAATTTTTCACTAATAACTAATGCATTATTACTTGATATTTTGTTCGTCTTTAATGCTGCTTTATTCTAATAGAACCTCTACTATCTTATGTATTTTAAAATGCATTTCAAAAACTTTATTTACAGGCAGTAACTTTCTGTAAGAAAATTATTCCGATATCTTTTCATATTGCATAGATCAGTAAAAAGATCATAAAATGTACCCAGATTGAAATTTTAATTTTTCCGGTTTTCTACTTCACTTGATTTGAAGTCTTTACACGTAACTATATATAAATATAGTTGTCTTGTAAATTTAAACCATATTCAAGAGATGATATTGACTTCAGCACAATTTCCACAGTTACATAAAGATAATAACACATAAGGATAAGTTTCATAAACCTGATCAACAAATTAGTTTTAGCTGAGATGTATAATGACGTATGGCATCACCTTAATTCTTTCATTGGGCCTGTCTTGAATTCTTATATCATTTGTAAATTTTATTGTGTTCCTTATATATATTTTATCATTCTTTAATTCTAAAAATAATTACATTATTTAAATAAATAAATTATGATAAAAAAGTATTTGATTCTATGAAAAAGAAAATAATAGTACCTTTTTTTAGTATTTATTAAAGTTCGATTACAATTTTATTTTAATTTGAAAATTTGGGCACAAAATTTAAAAACAAAATTATGATGAATAACTGTGAATTTTACAGATCTTGGTCAAAGGTTCATTTCTGAAAACTCAACTGTTCTAAAATTACCCTTATTGAAATTAATATTAATGAAGCAATAAATTACACCTCATTAAAATAACAATTTTTTAATTAATGAAGTATCAAATAAAGTAATCAATATTTCATTAATTCTCCAAACATTTATACTAAAAAATTCTCTGAATATCTTTCGCACAAGAATAAATTTAAATAATTAAAAGCATTCTACATTTTTCATTTTAATGAGGAAAATGTGAAAGCATAAACAAAACAAAATTATATTTTCAATGTTAAAGGCAAAATTTTTTATTAATTCTAATTATACTCCTAAAATAACATAAAAATCTCTTTAATTACTTGGCTTGTTTTTTATACTATTCACAATTTTTTATCTTCAACCTTTTTAAAAATATTTCCAATGTATGATAATAAAGATAAATTAGCTTAAAAATATTTTAGTTTGAAATAAAAATTTGAAAAGAAAGTGGGTTTTTTTATTTGCAATAGAATTATTAAAAATAATAATTTATTTACATAACAGTGCAAAAACAAATGTTTATAATCCATATGAATTTATAAAAAATTAAAAAAAAAAAAAAAACTATTTACAAAATTATTTTAGATGATACTGAAACAGAAAAACAATACCATTGAAACATAAAATAATTTATTGAGATCATTCTACCCAAATTTAAGTCTGAGTTATTTTTAAGTACTTTCTTAGAGAATATTATAATCTTTCATATACACAGTCCCGTTATGCATACGCGTCATACACAGTCCCGTCATGTAACGAATGAAAAATCAGAATAACCACCTTTTGTAGCTTAAGCTTTTTCTTCGAGATGTATTGGAAGTGAGTTTCATGAAGGTACTCATAATGATGTGGAAACGTACCAGTGACTCCATAGTGGTCAGCTCAGTTAGGATACGCTGGAAATTATCCATGGAGCTAAAAACTCCGTCGAGTTGTAGATTCTTGATTGAACTCAAGTCCGGAGAGTTTGGTGGAAAGAGAAATTGGGTACAATGAACCATGCATGAACACTGTGAGCTGTATAACATTTTGCATTGTCCAGTTGATAAGCTCCACCGTACTTAGGAAAATGAGTGACGCATGAGTTACGCTTTCTATTTATTTAAATTGAAAAAAATCTGGTGTTTGTAAATATTCTTCAATATACTCTTGTTTCAAACGAAATTATTACTTTCATCCTAACGAAACGAATAAGTCGATCAGAAAACGGTTTTTCATAATTAGAAATCTACAGAGTGTATTATAATATCCCATATTTTGTTCTAATGTTTTTGATATATTGCTTTCATAATTAAAAAGGTACACTTATATTTCAACTATTTTTACAATTTTCCTAATCTTATTTAGAATAATTTAATTCGTCGTTATAGTACAATGTTAAATTTAATATTTTTTTCATTAGAGTTTGTTTCTTCAAATTTTCTGGTTTTCTATTTTTATTTCATAATCTGTTTTCTATGAAGAATAATGATTAGTGTTCTTAATTTACGCTTGCTAAATGAAGATAAAAAGAGTAGATGTTAATTTCAATTTACTTTCTCAATTGTAATTAATATTTTTCCAAGGCTTTACTACACGAACATTATTGACAACTTATTGTGTGTGTTAACTCAAGAGCACTACATAAATTTACATTTCAAGCGATAATTACATCTTGAGTATTCTGTTGTGACTTTGAAGTTGTCTGATTGAAATTTTGTCTCTCTATCTTGTGACTACTCTATCTCTATAAGAAATAAATATTAAATATAAAAGCTTTCATTTTTACCATACAAAGAGCTTCATAATAAGGAATTAAGCATCCTGCTGAATTTGGAAGCTTTTTTCGTTTTAATATTTGTTCTCAAATGATATCAATTTTATTTCATGTGTCGTTGCGAATAAGTTGAAAAATTTATTGCCTGGGTTACTAATATTTATCCTGGAAGTTACCAAAATAAAAAAAACAAAAGTTTGCATTTTTAATGTATAAGCTTTTAGATGGAGAACGAAATTTTTTACTGTGTAAACTACAAGTTCTTACACTAATTTAAAAAAATGTTAGCTACTAAACATAGACAAATAAAATTCATTTCTGAAGCCATTTAAAACAGTTTTCAATCCTTCGTGAAAAAGTATTCCTTTTTCATTCCAACAAATTTGGGAAGATCTTTTAAATTCATTATGATTCTGAGTTTTTAGCATTCAGCTGAGATAAATACAAGTTGACTTAAATACAAGATGTTAAAAGATTCATATTCATTTATAGTTTGAATGCAGATTATTATACAAAATGGTCCGTTACCAAAATAATTAAATTGTTTTCATTAATTATATTATTATTTTGTTAAACATACCTCTTGTGTTTTTTAATCTAATCTGAAAACGGCTTTTCATTTCTTGTTCCAAAATCTAATTGTAGAAAAACGCATTATCATTCATTATAGAAAAATTCTTATGTTATTCTTATATTATAATAGTTTTAACTAAATAAAATATTTCAATTTTTTGAAATTTTAGTTATTTTTAATTTCTAAAATTTAATATATGTAACAGTTCGATCATCCATTTCATCTGACTGCCATAATTAACATGACTTACTTAATATGAGCTATTGCAAACTTTTACTTGCTTAATGTGAGAGTCTTTAACTATATTTTAAATAATACCATTATATTAGAGCTATGCTTAAAAAAATTAAAACATTAAAATTGTTATAAAATTCCCTTTATATTAATTAAAAATAATAAATACTACCAACCAAATAAATCCTAATTTTTAAAATAATACTTTTTAAAAACATGAAAATATTAACTAAAATATCTTCGAAACCAGCATCAAATTCGCCATCAATGCAAAACGAATTTAATTTATTCTTTTATATAAAATTATGAAAGGAATTATTACCATCCAAATACAAAATAATGTTAAGAGTTACATGCAAACTTTTATTGTTATATGATCAATTATATAATCTACATAATTGATAACATATCGTAAATGTAACACTATAATTCATTCCATACCGCATTAGATAGCAAAACTTTATTAAAATGATTATTTATCTAGACTCGTGACTTTCCTAAATATCATGTGGTATTTATATTTAGTTTCTTAATTAAGAACATATTATGGCAAATGCTCCACTCATGAATGTCCATTAAATCAATATATATCTGGCATTCTGTCACTGATATTTTGATATGAAAGTTCCAAAATTGATCAGGGATTTTGTCCCTCATCCTTTTGCAGAAACTCATTTTTCTATCAGATACAGTCGTCGATGCAAGCGTGACCAATAGGTACAATTAGGTTTAGAAACCACTTGGGAAGAGCGCGCCGATATATCCATAATAAAAAACCACTTACCAACCCAATTCACTGGTGCACATAAGTGGATAAGATTGTAGAACATAGTAAGGAAATAGGTTTGCAACTGTTACTTTTTCGCAAGAGAAATGTAGACCATTAATGCTATCTGGTTGTTTTGAAATTCTTAGATTTCTATTTCTACGTGTACAGTTTCTTTGTATATTTGCTTATTTACCTGTATATCTGCAATAAACAGTATATAATTAAAACCACTTTTTTAGGTTCTCTTAATTGTGAGCTTAATAGTTAACTTGATTATAAGAAAATAAAATAAGGTTATTAGAGTTTATTTGCTTTAAATTTTAAAAGGATGGGTATATTTACAGTAGAAAAAATTTTGTTTTTGGAAACTAATCTAAAAGAGAACCTTCAAATAAGATTCTTTTTATGATTAATATACAAAACACAAAATTTGTCTATTGTAAATATATACTTATTTACAATAGACAAATTTTGTGTTTTTGAAATTTAAATGTTGCAAAATCTTAAATAAAATTCTGTACATAATAATTTTCCTTTCAATCTTTGAAATTATTTTTCCAAGACTTTTTTAACTTCTAACTTTTTGGAAGCATCTAATAATTAATTCATTTCCTAAATTTAACATAGTTAATTACTAATTTACATTTGATTGTAGTTCTATAAATTGCATTTCAAAAATTGCTTATAACAAATACTGTTATTAAGAACTAACTTTAAATTTCTGTGTGTGACCATGTTAAATTGTAATTAAATTAGCATGCTCGAATTATTTTTCTTTTTACAAGAACTAATTAATATGTAAATAGCCCATTAGAAGTCTTCTATGCATTTTTTGTACAAATTCTTTTAAGTTAGATTTTTTTCCCCATCGTATTTCTGAATTACTGTTTGTTGGTTGATAGGCGAAGTGATATTATGTGATTAAGTAAGAAAGATTGAAAGTAAAATACTTGACAATTTTAATTGGAAATCAATCATTCCTAATTTTTAAAGCATTTGTTTTAGTAAAAAAATTCTGAATTCTATTAATTATAATGTCTAATAAAACTAAACTGGTAAAATGTGTACATAGAAGGCAAGTAAAAAGTAAATAATATAAAGAAAAAGAATTTTCTTCAAGTAGTCAAAAATTTTAGAATTTATTTTTCTAGATTAATGTAAATAGAAATTAATTTTTGCTGGGGGATGTATATTTTTCTTGAAATAGATTCTTATTTGAAATCTGTGATAGAGGCGTGTGAAGGTTTTGAAAAAATATTTTAAATAAATTTTTCATAAGAATGATGTGAAACATTTCCTTAAAATAAAATTTCTTTATGATAGTTTCTGAAATAAATATTTATATCACTGATTCTGTAATAAAAATTAACAATACTAATTATCCTCAATATAATCCAATATTCATGTGTACATTATATTTTTATTTAATCATACGTGTACATATATGTATGATTTAGTTATATATGTCATTTTGTAGATCATAAAATAAATCAGATATAAATTTTTTTCATAGAATTTCAGAGCTTCTTGTCATATTTAAATAACAATATTCATCTTAAGGGTATTTTAAAGCAAGTTAATTAAGAGTTTGTTAGAAAAAATGATAAAAATATTCATCAAACATATTTTTTTATATATATAATCAGATTAATTAAAAATTTAAGTCAAAATCTTCTTAATCTTTTCTATAAAAGTTCACGGTTTATTATTAATTTTCTCCATTAATTTTGTGCATTCCTTTTATCAATTCTTTTCAAGGTTTCACTCCCTTTATGCTTTGCCCTTTTCCGTAACACTTAATCAATTACCTGTTACATACTTTGATCAAGTACACAAAACACAATTCAATAATTAAACTTTATCTTTTGTTTGAGATATCTTCTGAATTAATTTAATAACATAATAGAGAAACAAATAAATATTTATTTTGAGAGATTCAGTACATGAAATAATGTACTTGACTCAATAAAAAAATCATTAAGAAAATAAGTGAAGTATTGTTAGGCTTTCTTAAAACAGTTTAATTAAAGAGCTTTCAAAATAAACCGTCGAAATTAATTTATGAGTTGTAAATTATTTGTTGAAGGAGTTTATAAGGATATTCAAATAATGATATATTTGAAAGCAAATCCACTTGTTATTTTAAAAATTAAACATTGAGCACCAGAAGTTTTATTAATGTATTTATGGTTTAAACCCTCCACATTATGCCAAAAAATCATTATTCTTTTCAATATTCTAGTAGAGAAGGGCATTTAAATTCAGTAAATTTTATCATGAATAGTGAAAAACTAAAAGCAATTTTTACAGTTTAAGGTAGTACACTTATCATTTCAATTGACTTTTTTCAATTGACTTTAAAACACTTTGCTTTTATTTTCTTAAAAAGATAAACTTATTTTCATTGAACAAATTATCTATACAAAAATATTTTGTCTCATTCACATTTATTTAAAAGGCGTGAAATGCATGTATGCGTAAATAAATTCATTCAAAAAGGTGTTTGAATAAATTACACTTATTATTCAAAAAATCTAAAAGTTTCTAGATTCTGTGCGAAAACAAAAATACCTTCATACAAAAATTTAAATTAAATAAGATGTTGTTGTTGTCGTGTGCCAGCCAGTCTGGCAATATGGGGTGCGCTGCTCCACTTTTCCAACTGAACCATATTTGGTGTGGAGTCCAACTTCCTCAGTACACACATGCCATAGGTACCCGTTTATAGGGTAGGCAACCCTTCACACACACACACAAAGAAAGGACAAAGACAAGAAAGAGAGAGAGAGAAAGTACATCCATGCCCGAGCCAGGATTCGAACCCAGGTCCCACCTATCTGTAGTCAGGTACGCTAACCACTAGACAGGTTGGGAATTAAATTAGATAAATGATAGAAGTGAGCGATCGTGGTGGCGACTTTGAGCCACCACGATTTGAAAATGAAGTAAGTGCCTTAAAATGACCAATACAATGACTCTCTCTGGTGGGGATAGTAACCACGTAAGATATAGAAACAAAACTGGCTTTATTTTCGAAATCGCTAATCATACTAACATGCAAAATCCCAATTATCAAAGTTAGGAATCTACATAGATTTTTGAAGCATATTAAAGGTCAATGCAAATTTAAGAAATTTGTTTACTAAAAGGGTGTGCTATAAAAAATTTATTTAAATAAAGGGATTCTTTTATATAAATAATTTTTTCATTTCCTTAAAAATTAAATGTGATTAGGAGATATTGATTCCTAAATCTCAGTTATCTTATACTAAGTGCTAGGAATTATGAGATGAAATTTAAAATGAGAAACATTATTAGAGAAATAAAGAAGTAGATTAAAAAAAGCTCTAAATATCTTGCATACATCTGGAAAGGAGTATACAAAAAAGTTAGAGTAAATCTTCGCAATAATAAGATATTTTTCTCGATTGTAAAAATCAAAATTTCATAACACAATTTGAAAGATATATGTTAGACATACATTAGTGTTGTTCAATAACTTTTAACGGGACAACGATACATTATGCTCTTAAAAATACACTTTTCAGAATTCATCTTTATAAATTCCTAGTTTAAAAAGATCTGAAATGTGAATGTGTTTTAAATGTTTGTTTATCTGAAATATTTTGCTGCAATTCATATAAATATATAGAACAAATTTGTTCAATAACATTTTATGAAACCAACCAAGTGTTCAATGTTTTACGCAGATATTAATTCAAAACTTTTATGAATCATATTATTAAACAAATAAGAAAGTATAGTTAATTTAACTGAAGCCCAAATTTATTCGGAAAATTTCTTTCGATTTTTTACATGTGCTTCTTAATATTAAGTTTTGTTTACACAAAATCACGGTATTCACGAAAATAGATTCTGTTTACGAAAATTAGCTTTAAAATGTAGTGAATCATATTCTCATTTTGAAATTAACACTTTAAAATTTACAGCATTATAAATTATTTAATGCTTTGGTTTTGCATGATACAAATATTTTATATTTGTTACAATGCATAAAACCTTCCTGCAAATTAAATCAAATAATAAATTGCAATAAATTATTTAATTTATTTTATAGGTAAAGATTATGTAAAAATATTTTTTATCATGTAAATTAAATTAAACTTATTTCAATTTTCACAAAAATTTATGTTAAAATATTATATTTACTAATTTCAAAAGTCATTCGATAATTTTAAGCTTCAAATTAGGAATTCTAACCAGATGTTTTGAACTGTATTTATTTGATTTAACTAATAACAAGCATTGATAAATACTTTAAACTTTCAATACTTGAAAAAACTATTCAATAAACATTTCCTTTTACTTAAATAAACTTATATTTAAATCTTTCTTTATTAATATCTATTCAATCAATTACTTCCATGAAACCATTTACATTAAATTTTTATTAAAGTTTAGATTATACACCCCTGAATAAAAGTTTTGAAATTTATTATGTATAATTAAATAATTTTATTCTAATTTGTGGCATGCTCGAAATTCAGTTCAGGTTTTAACCAATTATTGTCACCACTAAACTTAAAAAAAATTAAACAGAATGATAAAAAAAATCATGCTTTTCAGTCAATTTTTATGAAAGTAGTTTTTTTTTTAGAATAGATGATTGGATAAGACCTTAGGTGAAAATTCTCATTGGATAAGAAAAAAAACCTCCTGATAATACATTATCCGAGGAAGAATTAAGTATAAATAATGTATATCCTTGAGTATTTAACGATGACTTACTCAAGCTGTGTGATTTACTTTAAAACTTATATTAGCAATTGTATTTTATAGATAAATAATAGATAATATTAATTATTGTGTTCTTGTTTTTTTCTGTCATACTTTAAAACATTCTATTAAATAAATTTTAAGTTTTATAAGTACTACGGGGAACAATGTCCAATATATTCAAAAAAGGTATGCTTCATTGAAATTTGTATTCTTAAAATTTGAGAAAATATGAGTGTATTAAACTAAATTTTAATGTAGTTCGTGTACTGACACTGTGAAAGGGAATTATCATACAAAATTAAATACAGAAATGCCTAATAAATAAAATGCAATCAATAAAAATACACTATTAATATAATTTACAATATATTTAAATATAAATACTTAGTATCTCTTTTAGTCAAACATAAATGTTTTTAGGTAAAATTATAATCGAAGGAGATTGGATTATTTTTCTTATAATAATGAGTTTTATGTTTATACTTTATTGGATTTGTTTTCAGAATTTAATTATAATTCGTATTTCAAGAAATGCAAATATTAACTTATAAAATTTAAATATTATTAATTGATTCTTATTTTATTAATTAAATTGAATTTCATTACACACACAGTTAATTTTCTTGGGATAAGTCTTTCACATTCATTTAAATTTATAAAACGAAAACATCTTAGTAATCAAAGATTATTTCTACTGAATGGTTTTAAAAAGATACAGTGTCAAAGTTTTAAGAGGGTAAATAAACAGAAATGTTTTATTAAACAAATGTGCTTAAAACTAACTCAATATGATGCGTATTCAAATTTAATAAACGATAAAAATGGTTTCGAAAAACTTCTAATTTGTTAAAATAAAAATTTAACTGCCTATTTTTGGAAATTAAAAGAGCACGAAATGTACAATAAAATATTTATTGACGTAATTAAAACAAAAAAAGTACCTTTTTAACATTCGTCTAAATAAAAGTTAAAAATTATTATTTATCTTCAAAATGAATTTTCTTGACTCTAAATATTTTCAGGTCAAATTTAAAAGGTTTTAAATGACTAATGTGAAAACAGTATTCACAAGAGATGTATTCGTTTTTATGGAACTTTTATATTTCTACAACAGAAGGTATATTTTTGATAACTCTTAAAATAAACTTCGATTAATTTTATTCTTTTAGAAAAAAGTTCAAATAGCAATATTTTTAGTTGCCTTTAATTTAGAGTACAAAAGTTTATTTCTGAATTAAGATACTTAATCTTATCATGTAAGAACTTAAAGTAATATATATATATATATATATATATATATATATATATATATATATATA
>JAPDSC010081891.1:0-15540 GCA_026290005.1 Latrodectus geometricus | reverse complement strand
TTTTGCCCATGAGGGCTGATTCGACTAGAGCATACAGTTTTAAAGGGACACCGAAACATTATATTCACACCTATAGTAAGAATCGAGGTCATGGATTGTTGAATTGAAGGCCGAACGATAACCATTCTCTACAAGTTTGGTAAAATATGGGGTGGATGCTCGTATGTCTTACAGCAGCCAACGTCTGTTTCATTACTCACTACTAAGTGTAAAATAAAATGCATAGGCTCTCGATATTTCAAAAATTTGTCTTTTTTTTACAAAAAGAAGCCTATTTATCAAATTTGAATAATTTTATAATTTTTTTTACTTTCAAATGTCTTAAAAAAGTAGCTTAAAATACACGTTCATGCGTAATTGTTGCATATATGTATTAAAATCTCTTCCATTATTTTATTTTCTATTAACATTTCGTAGAATGAACTATATAAGTTTTAAATTCATTTGTAGTTTAATTATTGACTTCTCTTAATTTCGTGAATCAATTGGAATAGTTTAATTAGTTTTAAATTTTGTACAGAGACATAATAAAAATACAAATTTGAATTTTTATTGTGCAATTAATAACTCTCTATAGAAAATCTATAACCTTTCATTCATAACACTTCATACAAAAACTCTTTATAGTATATCTGAAAAACTTGATGAAAATGACTTGAATAATATTGATATAATGTTAACAATTTCTCTTGATGATAGCATTTTAATTAAAAATGTATGCAAACACATATAGAAATATCTAAATTAAATACTGAATTACAGTAGTAAAGTAGAGGTGTAGCTGTATGTGTTAGTTAAAAACAAAAAGTTCGACTCCATGTAAAATTAACAATTTGATGAATTTTTCATTATAATTACAATGGAGATTCAAAACTATTTTTTTCCATTATCTGATATGAAATGTTAACAATAATTCTGGATAAAACTATACGTGATTAAAAATCCTAACTTTTCTACGAAATTCAAATCCTGATTATCAGAATAGGAGCGCAAACTGTTAATCTTTTAATACCTCTTTGTTGGGGTGATTAAGATCTGAAAATTCATTTTGTACAATACAAAATTTCAGATTTGCAATTTCATAATTAGGAATGTAATTTCATTCCTAAATATGTTATGCTAAATGAAGTAAATTTTCAGAATTGTATATTAATGAAATGTTTAATTTTAAATCATACAAATATTTGTTAATGTCAACATGGCGAATATTATTGATTCTATTATATAAATGTAAAAGTATTTGAAATAGATTTGCTATACATATTTGTCTAAAGTTTTTCAAATATATTTGGTAAGCTTCTTCTTGTTTTAAAAAATAATTGTATTTTTAACAAGAAAAAAAAAGGAAAAGAAACTAAAATATACAATTGGGAATGGGAAGGGATTAGTTATTAAGGAACTTTAGTTGATTATATGGAAAACAGATAAAGCTAAGTGATTAGTAGATTTAAGTTTATATAAGTATATAAATTTGTAAGTTTAAATTAAGTAAAAAGTCTAAAATAAAATCATGTTTTCATTCAAATAAATAAATCATCATAAAAAGTGAACATCCCAATATTTTGCTGCTATAACAAATATGCGATATAACCGACTCGTAACAAAATTAAAAGAGAGGTTAAAGAGGTTTAAGAGAGAAATTAAAAAGGGGTTATAAAATATATAAAAATTAAAAAAAAAAGAAAAAAAATAATAAAAATTGAAGAAAAATCAAAACAAAAGCTTCGAAACTTTTTAAAAAAATCTTAAAGGAGAATTGCTATAACTCATGCGGAAATATTGATTCCATTTCTAAATATGTTTTTATTGAAATCAAACTTATTTTTTATTTTTAGAATAAACACAATTTATTTGCAATAAAATATGAATATAAGATACCTTTACAGAATGTTTAGGCAAATATCGGTCCAATTATATGGAAATATATAAGGAATTTGGGTTTATATTGCTCTTTTATGTTTTACATTAAACAACATTATTAATACTTTATAAGTTGTGTATATTTATGACGACTTCTGAACAATATGTAAGTGAAAACAAACTTCATCATCTTTATATTTAAATTATAGTCAGATAATTTATCTTTTTAAAGGATAAATTATATGAATTTTACCTTAATTAATCACATTCTCGGGTTTTTTTATAAAAGTTACAAAATGAAATTCCACATATCACACACATCTAAGCAGTACCTTATAATTTATTCTAATGCATACTGTTTGGAAAATTTGCTTTTTAAAAAAAATTATAATACAATTAGTTTTATCTTTAAATTAATTTAATTAATCCAATAAAAGAAGATCAGATGTATTAAATCATTTCTAGTTTAAATATAAAATTTCTTTGATTTTTTAATATAAATACCCACTTGATTTCAAAAATGATTACATAGTAGATCAAGTTTGGTCAAGTTTTAATTAAAAATTTAAAAATATAGCCATATAAACTTAAAAACTAGGCCATATATTTATTTACAGCGGTTTTTATAGTTATACTTCCTACTTGAAAAGTAACTAAAAATACTAAAATTTGGTTAGATAAACGTACAAAATGGTCTAAAATTCTCCAAATTTATTTATTTTATACATATGCGTAATTTTATTATAACTAGCTGGACTCATCGCCAAAAATAAAACTTTGTGTGTTTAATAGATTAAAAATAGAAAACAAACTGTATATATTTATAAACAAGCCTATAAACCATGACAGTCTAAAATGAGATCAACGATAATGATTCAATTCACGGATTATGTTGATGGAGGAAGAGAGGCTAAATATGTGATCGTAATCACTTTAAGAGCCAGACTATTTCCTTATCTTCAACATGCTACGCTCGAGGGTATTTTCAAATTACCTGCCTATTATCAAACAGTATGGCTTACATTTCCCGCCGAAATTGTGATTTTCCAAGTTCGAAAATATTTCCCTTTGATTAAATATTTAATTCCCCACAGTTAATAGCTTATTATTTAATGGTAGACTAAATACAGATTCAAAGTAAAAGGGTGATGAAGACAAAGGGAATATTTCTAAAAGCTCTGTATATTTGTTTATTAAAATAACGAAAACAGCTGTTTATATAAATGATGTTTTGTGGGAAGCTATCTCATTCATCACGTGTAAAAGTAATGATAGTTTTTGAATGAATATATTGTATTCTTATCTATTATGTTTTGAGTAATGAGGTATTATTTTTATATACACAGCAAAAATTTCAGTATAAATATTGTTAAGAGAAATTAACGTTTTGAAATTTATTTGTTATTTTAATTATATTCTGTAACGTTTATTATCAAAAATTGCTACTGCATACAAAATTCAAGAAAAAAGGAATAGCCACAGCAGTGGACAAAAATTATACATAAATGAAAGTTATATTTGGATATTATATCAAATAAAAGAATACAAAAAAAAAAAGATAAAGCAAAGTCTAAAGTCAAATAATATCAATCAAGAAATTTTTCTGTATTAATAATTAGAATTATCAGAGTATCTCGAAAACTACAAATCGGAGAATAGCAGTAATTTAAAAGCCTTTTTAATGTATTATGTCATAAAATTTACTCTTAAATCGTGACTAAAGAGGGAAATCTGCCTAACTATGTATTTAAAATTATGTTTTCTTAAATATGAGTTTGTGATATCATATTTCTCTTTATCAATGCGTCTTTAAAGGTACTAAACATAAAAACGACATTTTAAACTAATTTGAACAATAATTTCGTAATTTTATGCAAATTATATTCTCATGTAAGAAAATTGTAGGATTGAGAATTAGAACAGTTTAGAAAATTTATTACATACTGCAAATACTATTAATTTACAAAAAAATGTTTCTATTTTTGTCCAGCATTTAGCAATATAACAATCATAAGTACTTTCTCAATAAATAAGTTTGTTTTCCGTAGAATAGCAAGAGTACAAAGTAGTGTACTGAGGAAATGATTCGAACTTCTATAATTTAAACTTATTTTTTAGAAACAAAGCTTATTTTTTTTTTTTAATATTTTTAACTTATATTAATGATTTATTTTTACCAATATTTTCTGATATCAGAGGAAATATATTTTGCATTAATTTTTGTATCTATGTAATTCTCAATTTTTCATTAAATTTTTTTATTATTCAAGATAAGAGATATTAAGTTTTTTGTTGATGCAAAGTGTTGTTTTTACAATTGCACACAAAAAACCAATGCTAATAATTTTTTTGCACTATTTCTTTGGAAAAGATTCATACAATATCTCTCGAGTAAGAACAAATGCGTTTTGTTAAATTTTATTCGTTGATTTTAACATTTTAAGATATATTTATCATTTTTCCTTTAAAAACATTTGTGAAAATAACTGTAACAAAAGCATTGTGAAAAGCAGAAAAAGGAAAAATTCATCAACTATAAATAAAAAATATTTTTTTTCCACGTTCACACTAAAACAAATTTCATCATAAGTTTTCACACAATCTGTTACCACATTTCCTGAAAATTATATTAACACGAAAATCAAATTAGTATATTTTTATGAACTAATTAATATCTAAAATAAAATATTAAAAATAGTTTATGAAAGTGCAGTATTTAGATTATTTACTTTTGAAATTAATATTTATTAATATTATTTAAGAAGTATATATATTTGAATGTTCAATTATAATATAAATATACATAGAAATAATAAAGTTATTTGTAAATTATTGTTATCATTATATATAAAATAGAATATTAGTCTATACAAAATATTGTAATAATTCTTTAATAAAATATATAAGAATAAATATTTAACATTAAGATGTAGAATACAGTAATATTTTAATCACGCATTGGTATAATATTGCTTCTCTTTATTCAAGTTTAGTAAATTACATTGTTCCACCCAAACATGAAATTATGAAACATTGTAAAAATTCCTGTCACGATTTTATTTTTAGCTCAAAATGTTCTAACATATTAAACTTATTAGGTAAATGGTATTATGTTTTTACCCGATTTTTCAAAGAAAACACTCCTTTGCGTGACCTAAACATTACTTACTTTCACTTAATATTGTCCACATGAAGTTAACACCCATTTTCTCTAGATTCCATTTCTGTGATTGAAATTCCCACTCAGTCATTAGCTTATGTGTGAATAAATGTTTCCCTTAGTAATCTAAATGTTTTATTTTCGTAAATTACTGTGCAAACGATAATGGTAAAATAGAATTGCTCGCCAATTTTATGTGGAAGTTGCGCCATCCGGAAAACAAGAATTATCTTCTTTAGATGGACGATTCAGATGATACTAGTTTTACTTTTAATCAAGGAAAGAAACTTCGAAGAAAGTAATTCAACGTTTCTGATGTCAATTCAAATAATATGGTTTCTGCTGCTATTGGTTACATTGTCTCTCTGTTACAAGATGCTGAAGTTATAATTTATTAAGATCTCTATAAAAACATTCTTCCAATTATTTTTTGAAAAAAACACAAACAGTAATTTATTTTACCTGTAATTTTAATTTATTGTTTCTACATGTTTAAAGTTAACAATGCCAAAAATAAGATCTGAAGATACAAGAACTTCTTAATGAACAACAAATTTCCCACAAATGACTACCTAAATTTGGTTTGGTTTGATTTGTTTGTTGCTCAACGGACATTTTCTGCATACGAGGGCTAATTAAACAGATGACTACCTTAACTAGTGTCCAATATTAATGATCATTACGGTCTCAATTTTAAAAAAAATAATGAACAGAATTTAATAGGATTTCAGAAAAACATCATAATATATCTAATCATGCATTCATACATATGTTCATGACTTGAACTGAAATTTTTTCTAGTTTTTCTTTAATCTTTTATCATTATATTTTACTCTCCTTATATGCTTTTAATGTAATGTACTAGAATTCTCGTAGTTTCTTGAAAAGTGCGTATTCAAAGTATTATGTACCTATTTAATTTTTATAATAATAAAATGGTATTTATAAAAGTTACTCTACAAGTGGAATTTTTCCACTAATAAAATTTTTTGTGGATACAATTCTAGTGTCAAGAAATTATTATTTTTTTACAGTTCAACTATTTAATTTTTTGAAAATTAAAATCAAAAAGATGACAAATAAACAAACAATTTTTTTCCGTGTCTCATTTGTGCTGAATTATAAAAATTTATCTGGTATATAGAAATCAAATTTGAACATCATATTAATTTATTCCCTAATTTTGATAAAGGTTTTGATGCCCTACTAAAATCTCAAATCAATTTTTATACTTTATTAAATTAATTTCCCTATTTTAAGCAATGGGATTATACTTCGCTTTTTTTTTATATAATTTTCATTGCTTAAATTGCTTTTTATACTAAAATGTATTATCATAATTTTTTTAAGCATTTTTCAGAGCTTTAACCAATTTATTACCTAAAATTCCTCATGAAATCAAATTAATTCCCACTCCAGAGAATAAATTTGAATTCCTCCAGTGGTTTCTATCAAATTATTTGTCGCTTGGAATTCTTCTTGGGCATCAAACATTTTTCGACAGGTTGCATATGCGTGACATACTGTTTGAAATATCTAAACCTCTTCAAGGCTGTCAATCGCGAATCAATCAGAAAGTGGAGAGTGAGAAAGTAAAAGAGCTGCTAAGAGTTTTATTTTTAGGGAAAGAAAGCTTTCTCCACCAGGTGGCCTTGAGAGGTAGAGCAATTCATCGAATGAGCATGAACGCGGAGGCCCAAGATGGGGGGGGGGGGACGATATGGCTTTCTCGAAAAAGGAAGGGATGAGAAAATTCGATAGACCTATTCATCTTCTCCGAAAAAAGAGCGAGAAGTGGAATGACGAGACTGATTGCACTGACGAAAGGGATCGTAAAGTACGGAGGAATCGCATATCGAGTTATCCTAGCATCTGAAATTGAATTATGATTGGTGGAATGATAAGGTTATTTATTCGCTAAGGAGTAAAAATAAAAGGAGAGATTGACCGAAAATTTTAAGACATGATTTTCCCTTTTTTATGTTCTTTTCAAGAGAAAAAAACTCAAAATAAATTTTCTGTATCGGATTAACGACTGCTCCTCAAAAACATTTTTTGTTAAAGCATTTCTCCTTATTGGCGTTAATTAGCTAATTAAGATCCTAATTGATTTTCTACGTGAAATAAAAGAGAGAGGGGTGTTTACAAATAAAAGATATTTTGGATTTTTGAAACATATTAAGAATAAGATCAAGGTTAAATTATTTTTTTTGTGAAACATTATTGCACTTAATTAAAAAATTATTAAATTGATATTAGAGATTTCTCAATACATAAATCTTGTTTTCAAGAGAAAATCTTTAATCTTAAGTAAAGAGTTATTTCTTTTTAGTATAAAAGCCGCATTAAATGTATACAAAAATTATTTATTTTCTTTGTTTAAAATGTAATCGTAAAATATTCAAATGGTAAAAATTTCATTTTATCTAAGAACTATCATAATATATTATCTTGTGTAGCATTAATTTTCGAGTGACTGATTTGTATAGATATACTTTTGAAAGAATTTGACAAAAAAAGAGCATTTTTGTTACATTCATGACAAGTTAGATCAAGGTAATAAATTATGTATATTATATATATGTAATATCAAAATAATAAATTATGTATACAAAATAATAAATTATGTATATTATATATATGTAATATCAAAATAATAAATTATGTATACCAAATAATAAATTATGTAAATTACATACATGTATGCATGTATATATCAGTTCAAAAACTTTTAGGAATCTAATTTTTTTATGTCTTAACGAATCCTTTTCATTAGTTTTTGATCTTAGAATTATAATGAAATATCGCTTATAAATTTTTTTTCAAGATTTAATAACCGCTGACGTTAAAATTAATAAAGCATACATAAACCTAGATTTTACTTTAACATTAAGTTAACTATTGTTATGTTGAACATCTATTGTAGTTGTAAATATTAAAAAAGTAATTTATATTCTCATCAAATATTTTATAACTCTAATACATAAAATTTCTTTTACTAAGTTCTCAACATTATTTGAAATGAGATTTTATTTTCCCATCGCAACCAGATACTAAGTAGCAAGTAGCTAATTAATTATATGTGCTTATTTATTGAAAGTGTGGTTGCCATTCAACTGTTCCTTTTATATATATATATAATTTAAAATATCAAATATTTATTAATTTATAATTGAACTTTGAAACAACAAAATAAAAATTCTTTCTAGTCATATTTTTTCGGAAGAACGTATTTTGTATTGAAGTTATAATAATAGTTGAAGTTAACGTAATTAATATTTTAAGCATTTTAAAATAGGTATGGAAATGTGCATTAAAAATAAATTTTTAAAGTATATCTGCATGATTTTTATTTAAGTAATTTCTCTTTCAAGAATTATAAGTGAACTTTTCTTAAAAAAGTATTAAAAGAAATTAAAATAATTATATTTAGGATACGCTTTCTAATCTAATCTAACATAACGATTATAATTAGAAACGTAAGTCAGCTTTGATTTTTATTTCCTTTGATATTTATTTCATAAAAAATATAAATTTTGTAAAAAATCAGTAATTTTCAAAACTTTTAAAGCAATTAAGATAAAATATCTTGATCTATTTGAAAAACTATAGATTTAGATTTCTAGAGCAAGTTTTTAAGTTATAAATAGAAGTTAAATTAGATGAGCTATTATGAGTTTATTTTCAAAAAAGGCTAGAGTAAAAAACTCAAGTTTCCTGAAATTGTCAAAAAATTAAAAAGAATTGCAATTAAATATAGAACAAATGCAAATATTTTAAGAATGTCTCATGATTTTATTGCGTTAATATAGAAAGTTAATTAATGCAAAAATTGCCTTCTTTATATGAAATTAGTGTATTTAAAATCAAATTTTTCTTTGAGAAATTACTAATAGTTTTAACTAGAATTACGTGGTCATTATTAAAAGTAAAAAAGTTAATGTATTGACATAAAAAGTTTAACTTAAGTACACATTAAAACACATTACTGGATCCAGTTTTAGAAAAACCAGAGACATATTTACTGTGGGACATATAAAAGCTGAAAGAAGCCTTAAATTTTTTTAATATTTGTAAACATAAAATATTTTTATTTTTTATATAAAAAATGCCATATATTTTCTTTATCATTAAGGACTTAAAAATTAGTATATACATTAATGTATGTATCACTTCTCTTAAATGCCTATTATACAAGAGAAAATGTTTCTAAAAAAATACTACCCATTTACTCTTCTTAGCTATTTTATTTCTTTAAATTAATTAGAAAACATGTATATTAATATGAATAAGCACTATTTAATATAAATAATATTTTAAGTAATTAAATTAAACACTTTTAATAATTATAAATTTTATAGGAAATTTTAAAGGTAGACGTGTGCTACAAATTTATCGTAAAAGATAATTTAAATATGCTTAAAAATTATTATTTTAATATTAACTAAATTAAAAATATCTGTGAATAATATTAAAAGAAATTAGTCATAACAATACTACATTTTAATACATAAAAATTACAATTAAAATTCACCCTAAATATTCATTAAAAAAAAACGAATATTTTCTTAAACAATCATTTAATTTTCCAGGAAGTTATTCTTTGAAAATACTTTGGAGTATTTGTCGTCTAATAACATGTTACAGAACAAATTTCTATGGTATCAACAAACTGAACAGCAATCTAATAAATTTTAGAGTTTTTTTAATAGTTTTCTATTTACACTGTTTAATTTTGCATAATATTAAGTTTGCGGCAAAAATTGTGTAATAAAATCTTTGTATATTCGTATATATATATATATATATATATATATATATATATATATATATATATATATATATATATATATATATATATATACACGCTTTTTTATTATATGCATATTCATGTATATAAATCCTATATATATTGTATGATAATGCTATCCATTAGACAGCAATCAAGATACTTTAATACATACCAATCAATATTTTATAATTTTTTTCAATTTCTTTAAAATAAAGAAATTGAAAGTAATAACTCCTTTTTCAATCATTATATAGGAAATTTACAAAACTTTAGACAAACTCTTAAATTGCGCAACCGGTTGCTAACATACCTAATAGAATATTATCTATGAAGCTGGTTAACTAAGGTAAAAATTACTTACAGTAGATATTATTATAAAAAAGTATATACGTTAAAATTAATTTAGATAAATTATATAAAAGTCTTTCATTATTAAAAAAATGTAGGCAAAATAAGCATGAACATAGTTTCTTACAGTTTAAAAATTATTTTAGAGTAATTGTTTAAATAAGAAAAAAAGTTTACTCAAAATGATCAATGTAAAATATATGGATCATAAGATCAGATAAGGAAAATTACTTTAATTTATTACAAATACATGTATAAAACTACATATAAAAACCCAAGCAATACGTGTTGAAAAAATACGAGGAAAACACAAATAAGTATGAAAGCAAATGTGACAAAACTGAAGATTAATAGTTACAGCTTGTATCTTTACATAAGAAAAGTAGAAAACAACTCAGATAAATACAATTTGAGATAAATTTTCAGGTATAAATAAAATTATAGCTATTAATGCTATAATAATCTGTTATGAATTATATTTTTTAAACGTGACTCTTAGAGAATTATATTTTGTATTCAGATTAACACTCATTAAACTAATATAATACACACATACACACACACATATATATAGATATATATATTATATATTTATATTTTCTGTTTTCCCTGTATTTTCAAATACTTCGCAAAATGTAATTCCTATATTTTACATCATAGTTATTCTACTAAACATTTACATTATACATATTATTGTAATAAATTAAAAATTAATATCTGTATTTTCCTGTCACAATTTTATGAAATAGTATTACGCATTTCGTACTCTTTAGAAATCAGGGACTAGGATACCAATTACGGAAATGTATAGCAAATAACAAGCAATATATTTTTACTAAATATATACTTCAAAATACATAAGACAAGTAATTTAACAAAGACAATTGGATTTATCAAATTAAAATTAATACTTTTATTCTATTTTCTGTTGAGTATTAAATAAACTTTTCTTTTCAAATCTTAAATTTATTAAGGGTTTCTTTTTTAATACATTTTACTTTAATACAAGTTTAATGTTTCTTATCTCTTTTTATATTTGGTATTCAGATTACAAGTTTAATGTTTTAAATGAAAGGATTATTTACATAGATACACTTACTTACATTTGTGAAATAATTTTTTGTTCTCGTTAAACAAATAAAGTTGTTCATCATTTTCACTAAACATTACAAGTCAATTTGACATATTTTCTAAAATTTACACACAAACAGTAAATGCAACAAAACATATTTACTCAAAAAATATTTGAGTGAATACTATTTCAACCGAAATTTTTTATGAAACTATAAAAAGTGGGAAATGAATAAATATGAAAAAAATTATTTCAAGAAAAATAAATGGCTCAGTTTTTTATATAGTGATTTAAATTATTAATGAATTCAATAATTAAGTAAACAACAGATTGACGAGTCTGGTGGTCAGTAAATAACTGTAAATGAAGTTTGAAATTTTCAATAAATTATGTAAAAAATAATTTACACAAATCATATGAAACAAATTTATATCTTCAATCAATTCAGATTTCTTCATTTTCCTCTCTTTACTAGATATATTTCAAAAAGTTTCTGTAAAAATTATTTTGAAATTATAAAATAAAAGTTTTAATGCTTATCGTTAAAATTTACAGATTGGATAAATTCATAAAATATAAAAATGCAAAATTTTGTATTACTAAAATTTAAACAAAATTTGAAGTTTCTTAAATTTTATTTAATTTAGTCTTATCAATATATAAAATTATAGAGAAAAAATTATCTTTATCTAATTATTAGTTACTTAAGATATTTTTGTAATATTAAATGAGTCATTAGTTTAAACCTGTAATAACTAGTATTAAATAGAATTAAATAAAATGTACATTAAAATTAAAATATTGACTTGAATAAGAAAAGAAAAAAATTTTGAAACATTTTAGACTTGCTTATGAGAGTTCACAAAAAAACTCGCTTGCGAGTTTCCTTGCTCCAGACAGGACGTCTTAAAAAAAGTTTAACGCAAATTACCTAACAAAATAAGAGAGAAAATTTATTTTCTTCTTAGTTATCGAGTCTTTTATCAAGCAGACAAGCTATCATTTTAAATTTCTTATAATCCTATTTAACATAGTTTAAAATGCGTTATAATTGAATAATCACCTACAAAAAATTCATTCAAATATTTTTAATAAAAACTATTACATATTTTTGTAATTAAAACTAGAAGTGAAGCATTTTTGTTTGTTTCTTCTTTTTTAAGAAAAGGGATAATTTTGTATTATTTTAAATAGATTAAATAATTTAATATGACAAATAAATATTAAATGAACTATATTATTTAAAATGTTGATTTAAACATTAATTACCACCTCTATTTATAAAAAATCGCAATCTAAGAAATATTTCAATAACAGGAGGAAATTAAAAATATTTCCTTACTTTTTAAGATTTTGAAAGAATTCTAATTAAATTAACAAAATTATGAAGTAAAGTTTTAACTTAGGTTACATTATATGATCATTTCACGAATTGTTTCGAAATCTATCCCATTATCGCTAAATGATCAACAGGTAGAAATTTTAGATCTCTTTTTCTTACTATCATGATGCTTATTTTAGAAAAAAAAATTATTTTACAATGAAAGAAAATTTCATAAATTGATATTCATTTAATTATTAATAATTTAATTAGCTAACAATTTTATTATTAGCATTTTAAATTTAAATTATTATTTCACCATTGTATACATTATTTGAATTGTTTAAATTTTCTCCATATTGGTCGTCAAATATAAGTGAAAAGAAAAAAAATAAATAAATAAAACGAAATTCCCTTACAGTACCTCCATCCTCCTTTAAGTACTAGAAATGTATAGATGGCGGTACTGAATTTGAACATATTAAGAGGTAGAGATTAGTTTCTTTAGACCTTCAAGCATGTTTATAAAAAAAATTTTAAAAGAAAAAAAATTTCTTTAACAGCCATTTATTTAATAGATAAATACATGTATCTGTGTATGTTATGTGTTAAAATACATAAAATTATCAGTTTAAAATGTAACTTGTATAACATTCATATAAATAACCCTTTCATTAAATGTTTCAAGAGCGAAGTATCAAGAAACAGTATCAAGCGAGACGTTATATAAGCACCGTTAAAATAAATACGTGGGATGGAGAAATTGGGGGTAATTACCTGAGATACCTCCACAGAGCCGGGAGGAAGAGTTGGAGTCTTTGGTATTCATGATAGCGGTTGTCGGACGATTCAACACTTTCCTAAGGTTAGCGGGAAAACCTTCGCACAAAATACCCCTTCGGAATTCTTCCTGGCCGTCCGATTGCTGCCAACAACGATCGAAGGAGGCGATAGGGGGTCCATCGATCAAAGAAACCTTACCGCGTAGTGATAGTCGCGCTTGAATCCTGGGATATAACAGTCTCTGGCGCCCCGTAAGGGTACGGGAGCATGCGCTTCTCACTAGAACTACACCAGACTCCTTCTCTTCGCCTATTGGACCTCTAGTCCGTTACTCATTTCGAATGTTAGCAGACTTTAAACTTGTAGCAAGTAACGAAAATCATTTCGTACATACTTGCTAATAAACTACCTTCAGGCGAGTTTCTTTTTATGAATTTAAAGACGGAATCCCCAACTAATAACTCTTTATCATTAATGACAGATTAGAGTCGCATCAGCTTAATTACTTTACAGAAGTGAATATAGTTGGAGCGTGAAACGGAGATAATTTATCTAAGATATTTTTTTTATTATTATTATTCAGGGAACTAGAAAGCACATTTTCATTCATTTCTCCGAGTTTTGTACAAAAATATATTACGAGATCCTATTAAAAGAGTTAAGCTTACTTTCATTGACAGACAGCTACAAATATTCTTCATTTGGTAAAAGTTACCAAAACCAGAAAAATGTAGGAATTAAGTAATACTTGTGTGTGAGGCATAGAATTATATACCTAATTTGAATTTCACCGACAGAGAAGATAGGTCGACAAGAAACAAATTTTTAAAAAGTGAAATATAATATATCTTAGATCAACATATTTTACAGTATTATGATATAGATAATTTTAATACTTTTTTGTGTAAAAAAATGCTGAAAAGTTTATGTATGATTTCAAAACATAAATGAGCCCTCCCAATTTTCCAATTCAAGTCCCTTAAATATCTGAATTTTTCCTGATATGATATAATTTATTTTAATACTTAATTGTAAAGGAATGCTGGAAAGTTAATGTATGATTTTAAAATAAATAAGGCCTCCCAATTTTCTAATTCAAAACCCCCTTAATTCAAGTCCCTTAAATATATGAATTTTTCCTGCCATGTTTTAACAAACGTAGCCAAAGCTTAGCAATATTTGTTATATATTTAAACATACACCACTTTCATACTTAGAAGATTTGTGTGTGATATTGGATGAACTATAACCTGTTTCGAACTTTAATTTCTTTTGATTAAGCAAAAACTAACTAAGTATTATGAAAGAACGTGTGATTTACGACGTAATGAAACTCATAAATTAATGAGAACAATGACGACACTAAATTAATTCAAATTTCATCACGCTTCGAGCCACTTTGCATACATATGATTCATTCACTATACTACCTGCATTAAGTTTGTCTCTTTAGTACATCATAAATATATATGAAAAAAATTCCAAATTGTGTGACACACTTTCTAAGAACTATTAAATTATTGTATGTATAAAATTTTCTAATTAGTATAAAAGCAGACACATTACACTTTTTATACATTTTTTATAACAGAAAAATACGTTTTAAGCAATTGAAAGTTAGTGTGAGATACTAAGAATTGTTACTTAAGAGTTCACTCTCACAACAAGTATAAAATAGAATACAAAATATTATTACATAATTAATAAAATTTTTATACCTTTATTCTGTAACCTTTTTCATATTCTATGACTATTATATATCTAAAAATAAAACTTTTATCATAATTCAAAAATAATGAAAAGTATATTTGAAAAGTTACATCTCATTTTTCTATAGCTCTTAAGTATTTATTTCTTTAAATAACTAATTTAAACAATTTTTTTATTTATTTTAGGTAAACATTTAAATATATATATTTTTTTATAAAAAATCATTAAACATAAAACCAGCATACATTGATTCTTAACTATTTAAAAATTTATAATATTTTACATGGTTTTGAAACTGAAGATCAAAATTTGCAACAAGAACAATTTTACCCCCTTATTTTCTAAATTGATATAATGTAACCAGTGCGATTTTTTATAAGAGATACACGTTGATTTGAGAGTTAATTAAGAAAGCTTATTTAAAACTACAAGTTTAATTTTTTTTCTGTAAACACACTAAAGTCATCAAATGTCATTATTTGGTCAAAAATATT